>CABFWB010003632.1:31075-58007 GCA_902151455.1 Timema bartmani
GGGGGGGGGGGTTGATCCCTGATCTCCTCGTCAATGACAATTCATTCTTTCACAAGAGTGATATGCTGGACCATTCGACCACCAATGCGGATTATTCTTTTTGTGAACTGAATGACTCAGTGGGAAAAATTTTCAAAATCAATTTATAACGTACCCGCTTCAGTGACCGCATGGCCAAGGGCGTTACTCTCTCAGTAGACTATACTGCCGATGGTGGGAAGATTGAGGTTCGAATCCCGGTCGAGTCTCCTAAGGGTAGTTTTTCCAAAATAGTTTTCCGCTCTCCCTCTCCGCAAATGTAGGTACTCTTCTTACACATATAACCTTCTTCATCCTTAAAACCATTAGTATAATTTGCACATTAGAACCTGACCCGAACGGTTAGTAAAACGCTTGCTAAAAATAAATACAAATAGTATAGCGTGATACAGACTTGATTTGAAAAAGCAAACAACAAACATTTGATAAATTTTAGATAAACATAGACCTGAAAATGGAATTTAATATTAATTGCACTTACTGTGGAGCATTATTAGATAAAAAAAAATCGCAATCCACAGAACGCTCTTGCTTAGATCAAGGATAACCTTCCAAATCTTTCATATTAATTTATTTGAGGTTTTTAACGCGCACCTTCTAAACCGACTGATTATATCAGCACACGACTTTTAAACTAACTTAAATATATAAAAGACGTAACATTCAGCCCTCCAGTCACTAATTTATCACTGTGAAAGGGGAAACTCGCATTTTACCAATCATAATTTTTTTTGACACGCCGGGAATCGAATCCGGGACCCTAAGCTCATTAGACAGACAGGCCACCGACTCACCTAAGATGTCGGAATTCCGGATCTTAGACTAAATAATGATTTTCAAAAATATCGCACATTTTAAAATTGGGGATTATTATATTATGTACCCACTTATAACAATTTGGTGAGTGAATATTTGGGCCACTTTTAACTGTTGCAAATCCTTTCACTTATGTGGTAGAAATATAATTCTAGGTTCACGATCAATTTAACGTTCAAGTAACGAAAAGAAGCATATTGTGTAATCACGATTCACGTAATGTAACAACTCGAGGAAATCACACACAATTAATTTGAATTGTTTGAAAACAAAATGTTTACTAAAATGGAACTCGAACAGCTAGAGCATATTACGCTTAAATAACTTACAATATACATTTTTTAATCACCACGTATTGCTTACTACCTGTCCGGTTGGTACGCATATACATAATTATGATATTTACTCAAATGCGGTATGGTTGAAGAATGAAGTATTTGCGTGGGAAGAGAGTGGGAAACCAACCATTTAGGGAAAACCACTCTCAGTAAACCCGGCCAGGATTCAAACCCCCGAACTTTTTGTAATCAGCAGGCCAATCATAAGAGTGACGCCTTAGACCATTCGGCCACTGAAGTGGGTAATATAAGTTTACTGGAGCTACAACATTAAGTGTAAAAAGAAGAAGCTACGACGAGGTTTTTAAGAATTCACGAGACGTGGACATACAAACTGTAGGCTCTACCGAGGAAGTCTTCACACCTTAAACAAACAGGAACACTTGGTACACTTTCCACAACCTAACGTACATCAACGTTGATTCAGGTGCATCAAGATGGCTTCAAGTTTGTGTTTTACTACCTATTCAGTTTTTACGCTTTTATACTAATACTAATAATGTGTTAGGGATGAGCGAGGTTGCATCTAGAGGAAGTGTACCCGTATTTGCGTGGAGGGGGAGTGTTTGACTATATAGAAAAACACATCTAAGGATTCAAATCTCTGGTCCAGAGTATATTAAAACCTTAGTCTGCCCATCAATGCGAATGAAAATAAAATGAATATACCAATGTATTGGTTCCAAATGCTTTACAATTTACTTAATTTTGTACTCTCATTTTACTTGCTATTTTCCACTTAATTCAAGGTCTAATGCCCTAGGCTACTCAAGCAATACTTAAGAAATATAACCACATTAGCGTGGAAAGAGGATGGGAAACCAATGTGTAAATAACATGTTGAAAACATATCCTGAGTTTGGTCCTTCGACAACGACCAAGTGCATTGCAAGTCTAATGCCTCAGACTGCACGTCCTCCGCATTTGGTTCCTGTATTTTGTTGATTGTTATATATATATTATACCAAATGATGGATTTTTACACCAGAAAACATTAGTTGAACTTGTTTTGGCCAGTGGTGGTGGATCCGAGGGGCATGACCCCCCTCCGAATAAATTTTCCTCCTTCTATATTTATTTCACTTACCTCTGATTTTCTCTAATATCCTATGAAGCTGAAATATGGCCTAGCATCATTCTCCAGTTTCTTAAGGTATCTCATTTCCAAAAAAAAAATAGTTGAAAACCCACTCTAAAAAACTCTTGGGGTCATCCTAATTAAAAAAAAACATTTTCAGATGAGGACCACACCAAATGCCTCACATGGGCATCTAATTCTCAAACTTTTGATTGGGGTGGGGACCCCCTTTGGCTCTTGGACCAATCCCCACATAATCCTCCACTAGGTTACTTTATATCCTGTAGTCTCTCATTGTTGAAGAGCAGGCTTATTTCTGACGTCTCACGTCTGTTACAAACAACTTAGCATCCATCTTGAGTCAATTTGAGGAAGGGGATTTTGAGTAATTACACTGAAATTCGTTTTGAAAAGGGATGGGAAACTCTATCCCTACCATCCGTTATAGGGTTGAATTCTGGTTTAACGAGCTTAAGTCCAACACGCTAGCTCATGATTAACTTTGTCGGTTTGAAAAATCTAAACCTGGTTCTGCAGGTTGTAAAAATTCAGGAATTTATTTATTGCCCTTTGTTGCGCAAACTCATTGACGGGAATCAATAGGTGACATTGATTTTTTTTTTCTCCACAAAAACCGCTACTGCATCGGCTAGTTGTTTCCGTTGGTCTGTATTCTTTCCTGCTTGTTTAAAAATAGCGTTGGGCCAAGAGCTATTTTAACACTCCTGAATACGATTATTAATTCAACTAAGTACACTTCGTTTAAACATATCAAATACAGCCCTATTCTGTTATGAAGAAACTCATTGAACAATTACAAAAGCTACTTTTACAATTTTAATATATTCATAATCATATGACATGATCCGTGATGTGCAGCTGTCTCTTTTGATAGATATCATCAATACCTATAAAATAACAATAGGCTGATAAAAAATGCTCTTAACTGAAAAAATGTTTATATTTTCTAAAATATTTTTTACAGTCACCATGTCACCAGTCATCAGTGCCAGAGGATTGAACAAACGGTATTATATTATCAATATTCAAGAAAGGGCATAGGAATAGGTGTGAAAATTATAGATGCACAACACTGATGTGTCAATGTGCGAAATGTGCTAAAAGCTTGAAAGGAAGACGGAGAGAGGAATAACATATGTTCAGAAAGAAGAGGTTGAGTTTAGATTTAATATTTGTAACTATACGGTCGACGGAAAAGATAAAGAGTTTGGTAAGGATCTGGTAATGGCATTTATGGATGTAGAAAAAGCCTATGATAGTGTATATATAAAGAAAGCATAGAAAGCAATGGAGGAGGCTGGAGTAGAAAGAGGAGTGGCTAGGAGAGTCAGAAATATGTATGATAATAATGTGAGTTGTGTAAAGACTGAAAGAGGGTGGATAGAGTGGTGCCGATTAAAAAATGGAGTCAAGCAGGGAAGTGCCCTCTCACCATTACTATTAGTATTGGTGATGGAAATGATAATGTATAGAGTGGCAGGTAAATTGGGTGAGCAGAAAATGAAAGCGATGATGTTTGCAGATGACTTGATGATATGGGGGGAAAATGAAGAAAAGTACAGGAATGGAATGAGGAGGTGAAAAAGTGTGGAATGAAATTTAATATAACGAAAAGTGAAATGATGGTGATGACAAGGCAGAAAACAAGGCCAAGAAAGGTGATAGAGATGGATGGAGTAGATTTGATAGAAGCAAAGAGTGTGAAGTATCTGGGTAGTGTGATTGAGACAAAGGGGGGGCAGCAGAGAAGATATAGTGAGATGAGGGCAGCAGGAAGAGGTTTTCTACAGGTGTGTAAGAGACCTATTAAGGAGAAGTGCCCCTAAAGTGTAAGGAAGTACCGTATAGAGCATACTTCATACCCATAGGAACTTATGCAGCGGAAACTTGGACTTTGGATTAAAGAGAAACAAGGAAAGTGGAGGCCATGGGAGTGAAGTTTTTGAGGAGCATGCTAGTTGTCACAAGAAGAGAGAAGATTAGGAATGAAGATAAGGTCTAAATTTGAGGTACAGGGGGGTACATGAGATAGTAGAGGAAGCTAGGATGTGATGGTATGGACACGTAATGAGGATGGAAGGGGAGAGGATTCCAAGACGATTGATAGATATCAAGTATGTAGGGAAGAGACTGCAAGGAAGACCAAGGAAGAGATGGGAGGAACAGATAGCAGCAAGTGTGCAAGTGAGAGGAACGGAAAAGATAAAGAGTTTGGTAAGGATCTGGTAATGGCATTTATGGATGTAGAAAAAGCCTATGATAGTGTATATATAAAGAAAGCATAGAAAGCAATGGAGGAGGCTGGAGTAGAAAGAGGAGTGGCTAGGAGAGTCAGAAATATGTATGATAATAATGTGAGTTGTGTAAAGACTGAAAGAGGGTGGATAGAGTGGTGCCGATTAAAAAATGGAGTCAAGCAGGGAAGTGCCCTCTCACCATTACTATTAGTATTGGTGATGGAAATGATAATGTATAGAGTGGCAGGTAAATTGGGTGAGCAGAAAATGAAAGCGATGATGTTTGCAGATGACTTGATGATATGGGGGGAAAATGAAGAAAAGTACAGGAATGGAATGAGGAGGTGAAAAAGTGTGGAATGAAATTTAATATAACGAAAAGTGAAATGATGGTGATGACAAGGCAGAAAACAAGGCCAAGAAAGGTGATAGAGATGGATGGAGTAGATTTGATAGAAGCAAAGAGTGTGAAGTATCTGGGTAGTGTGATTGAGACAAAGGGGGGGCAGCAGAGAAGATATAGTGAGATGAGGGCAGCAGGAAGAGGTTTTCTACAGGTGTGTAAGAGACCTATTAAGGAGAAGTGCCCCTAAAGTGTAAGGAAGTACCGTATAGAGCATACTTCATACCCATAGGAACTTATGCAGCGGAAACTTGGACTTTGGATTAAAGAGAAACAAGGAAAGTGGAGGCCATGGGAGTGAAGTTTTTGAGGAGCATGCTAGTTGTCACAAGAAGAGAGAAGATTAGGAATGAAGATAAGGTCTAAATTTGAGGTACAGGGGGGTACATGAGATAGTAGAGGAAGCTAGGATGTGATGGTATGGACACGTAATGAGGATGGAAGGGGAGAGGATTCCAAGACGATTGATAGATATCAAGTATGTAGGGAAGAGACTGCAAGGAAGACCAAGGAAGAGATGGGAGGAACAGATAGCAGCAAGTGTGCAAGTGAGAGGAGAGTGGAAGAGCTAGCAGAAGGAAGAATGGTGGAAGGGCTGAGGGAGATGAAGGCATTTTACTAATTGGATCTGTCCACAGGCTGGAACAGTTCATGATGATGATGATGATGATGACTCGCTACCCGTTCGTGTTGTACACAGATGAACTAATTACGATTATGTGTTATGCATTAGTAAGGCTGAATCTAGAATAAATGAACCCAAATTTGCGTGGAGGAAGAGTGAGAAACCACCCTCAGTAAACCCGGCAAGGGTTCGAACCCTGGTCTCCGTCTTCGGCAGTCCAACTTATTGCGAGATAGACGTATTAGAGCATTTCACTATCAAAGCGGATCTCTAAAAGTTTCTTCCTTTCAAAATCCATAATGCATTTAAAGGAAGATTACAATACCAGAGTTCGAGAACGACTTAATTTGATGATTTATTTGTTGACCTCATTTATCGCTTGTGGTGAAGCTATTGCTGGAAGGCCGTGTCGCACCTCTCCCTTATATTAACGATAACTCACCCTTTTCCGATATAGCCTATTTGGCTGAATTCAAAGATAATGTAGAATGTAGGTATTTGCTGTATCATAAATTAAAGTAAAGTTAAATAATTTGTGTTGACTTTACAACGTGATTATTATTGCTGAATATTATAGTAAATGTTGTAAGGGTCTATTTTAATACTCTTTAGTAAAAAACTACGTGTCTTAACCAAAAACTACGTTTCTATCCCCACCCCCAAACTACGTGCATAACCCTCCCATTTCCCCCCCTATGGCTTTGGGCCATAGCGTAATCCAACCAGGTAAGACCTTTCAGGGTAAATAGAGTTTACTTTTCCCACAAACATACAGCAGACCCACAGCTGCGCTCATTGGGACACGGGTATTGCTACTAGTACACCAACGAAATTGGTGAAAATTTACATACATTTTTAAAAAGACTTATTTTAAAAGAAACTAAATCTTTTATATAAATTAAGAATTTTTTTTTTACTAGAGGAAGGATAAAGGGAGGCAAAGTGGGGCTTTGTAAATATCTCTAAGAATAACGCTTTCTCAGAATTCGTCAGATTTACTTATTATAAACTTTTGAAATTGCCTTCAATTTTTTGTTGTATTTTTAATTTAATTACGATAAAACTCGGCTGCGATATGAAGCTTTTTAATCATATCCTCTTTTACCCCTATCAAACTATTGATCTTTTACCCCAATTTTCCGTAGCTAAAATGTTCAAAATTGAAATTATTTGGTTTATGTTAAAGGTTATTGAACCTCCTTACATTTTTTAATTTATACGTTAGGGCCTACTCTACGTTGAAAATAGACACGCATTTAAGATTGTACCTGAATGACTTATTTAATTGGGTTATATTTCAATTTTTTTAAAAATAATCTTCTATGAAATAGAAAGTAAAATATTGTGAGAGTAACGATTGTTTATTTTTAGCGTTACTTCGGTGCTCTCATAATAGCCTATAAGGCGTCAATTTCATAATAGACTGGACTGATTATGACCGGGAGATGAGGGTTAAAATTTTGATAAGGGTATTTTTTTTACTAATGGTTTCAACTCTCTCCAGACTCAAATGTGAGAAAATGTCCTTGAAATTCTACCGTCCTCATTCCTAACCCATTTGTGTAGATATGCTTAAAGGGTGACCTTGTGATAAGACGTGGTGCAGGAAAAAACCCTTTAGTAAACACCCTTTTTGTCTAGAAAGTGGTCAAAATGCTAATGATTTAAAAACTTATAAGCGTATCAACCAACCCTGTTAGGACATTCCGGTCACAGCCAAACACTCACTGGTTTACCAGCCAAAACGACGGATGGTTTTCACTATATCACAATCTCCAGACGCTATCACGACTGCTATCAGGTGTATCTGGTATTCTAGGGTTGAACTTATTTAGAAAGCTCTAGTTGAAGGTACAGGTTTAGTTAAACTTTAATCAAGTTTGTTTGAAGTATACAATAATTAATGTTCTAGATACCTACTTGAAATATCTACTGCCTCCTCCTCTTCCACGGCACTCCGCATAGTGCTGGTTGGTGTGTAGGAAGGAAGTTCTAGGTAGAAACAGATTACAAAATAATAAATTTGCTCCTTCACTTTAAATGTGGCTCCAGCCTCAAGCTTAACTAATAACCCGTATTTACATTAGATGCGTTAGGAAAGTTATGTACAAGCATTCTAATAAAAAACATTGAATCATTATAGGCCGCTCTTTTATGGACCTGTTCGTGTTTGATAGCGCATGCGTGGCGCCGCGTGCCATGTGGCGAGTGCCGCGACACCACGCGCCCAACTTGTCAGTGTAGAGCAGGAGGCCGCACCCTCCTGACGTTGTATACCAGTTTGCCGAAATTACTGCTCTTGTGGATAAAACACATTATTTAAGTTATTTAAATTGTTTGAGCAGGAGCATCGCGAAAACCAATCTTTGACATTTTATTTTAAGACAAATTCTTATTTGTACTTGTATTGTAATTGATAATTTAAAAGTGTTTATAAAAATCGTATTTACAGTTGTGCCGTTAATTTTAATGCAGTAGTCCATTAAAACTATTCTTAATGTAATTTATGTGTGAAAAGAGTTGCACACCACTCGTCATCAAGGAAGAGATTTTAAAATAAAATAGACATATTTTTGTCGATCAAACAACGTCTTAATATTTTTGCCTCAAAAGAATGATAGGTCTTTGGTCCTTCAAAAATCCATACCATAGGAACATGAAGTGTGAAGTCCTTTTAGGTTGGACACTTTTAATCTATTTGATGTATTTTTCATATATTTGTTGCACTTTTTGATTCTTTATTGCACTTTACTTTCTCCTAGCTTTTTTTCTCCTAGCTTTTTTTCTTATGCACATTTGCTACAATTTACTCTATAATCACTTTGACCAGCAGACTTAAATGTTGACTAGCGTGCTTAACTCTCCTTAAGGAGACCGGGGTTCACTCTCAGGTCGGGTGCGCTAGGGCTGGGGTTTCTAGACTTTAACTCATCATCCTCTAAATACGAATGTTGTATTTACATAAAATTCATTAATCTCCTGTTTCCCTGTATCAAATATTTTTAGTCACACACTATCACTAAAGTGAACCTATAAACATTACATTTTAATGACATATTGTGGAACACATTTTTCATAAATGAACATTTTAATGTTTATATATTTTAACTTTCCCAACACTAAGGTAAAGTATTGCGACCGTCAAAAAAATCCAACCCGAGATGTTGATGGATATCGACGTTTAATGACCCCCCGAACCCTAAAAAGTTTTTTTTTGCAACGCCGTATGTCTGTGTGTCTATATTCAGGATTGACAGATGTGGAATCTCTCTTTTTAACAACCGGAAGAACCACTGAATTAAAAAAATGGGACTTTATTATTATTTTATTCTATCACGCGCACAAAAGAGGATCCTGTTCGGTCGCTTCATTTTAGATAAACAAAACAAAAGACTACAGGCCCATGGCAACAGAAAGTGACAACAGTAAAACAAAATGCGCATAGCAAATGCAAAGACACAATACACAACAGTCTCTCTAAAGCTACGTACACAATGGACGATCATCGGCCGACGCGAGTCGCTGGATGATGTTGCCCGATGATATTTATCGTTGAGTGGGCGGAGCCAGAATCGGCCGACTGCCGAGCGGCGAATTATCAAAAGAATGTTGCTGTCGTCGAGTCTTATAAAGTTATGTACACATTTGACGATTATCGGCCGACGCGAGTCGCTTGACAAATTTCTCGATCAAGTCAGGCCACCGACTTTTCCAAGACAAAAGTCTCCACCGATTGTGCCTGTCCATATAGAGCAGCAACATTCACTGCCGACACCTACTTGAGTTCCTCTAGTGATTGCAATTGTGATGGATCCCATAACCACTGCTGGCATCGCAGCCAATTTTATTGTAATTTTAAAAAACGCGCGATTGCTCGCACTGCTTTCCCCTTTTTGTTCCTGTCACGATATTCTTTGGAATTAACTTGCCACAGAGCAGCGGCTGCATGGAGCAGTTCTATTAAACGTAGAAGATTTTCTTGCGTCCACATTATTATATGAAAAAAGTAATCAAAACATACGTGGCAATTGGGTATTTTATAGTATGTACAAGTTAACTTAAATTATAATTATTTTTAACTCAATTTATTAACTGGCCGGAATCAGGTTGTAACCCTCAAAATAGCAAAAAATTATTTTTATATGATTATAATTACAGCAGATAGCTATTCAAATATAAGGGTATGCGAAGGCAACACTTAAATGCGAAGTGAAGTCTAAGCGAAGCTTGAAAATTGCGAAGAAATGTCGAAGTCGAATACCTATATTTATAATTAATGCACATAGAATTACTGATAAGCCTAGTAAATTATCAATTAAGTTTTAATATTTACTTACATCGTGGATCTGATAAAATAATTTTGCAAACTTTACATATGCATGTCTTTTCATCTGCATTTCTATGATAATAACTATAAATTAAATTCTGTTTTCGTTTCCCACTTTCCGTATCAGCCATTTTGAATAATAAAGAAAACGCTAAGAAGCTATGAAAAACTTCTGTGACAAAATGCACTTGTAAACTTTTCATAGATAAAATATTAAGGACAAACATTAGATGTGAGCTGGGATGATAGCACAACCAAGGCGATTTCTCTGCTTCATACCTGTGACCATGGTGTTATTTCTTTATTGGTATTTTTATTTTTTACAAAACTATGTTGGCGATAGTGAATATAATATATTAACATTTACTTGCTCGCTTTTGATCTATGATTACGTTATGGTAATTAAATTACCAGTCGGTGCTAAAATTCTGTTTAGTAACGGTTTTAAAATTATCAAATATTCAAATATGTAATATTTAGTAAGATAAAATTAAATTGATTGATAATTTATAGAAGTTTTATCCTTCCTTCGATTTTTTTTTTAATATTCGAAGGTTATTGTAGATGTCTAAGTCGAAGCCGAAGGAGACTTGACCTTCGACTTTGAATTCGACTTTTCGAAGCTTCGCACACCATTATTTAAATATAAATATTTTATGTTTGTATATACATATTTTATATTTGTGTATAAATATTTGTATATGTTTAAATATATTTAAATATAAATACTGTATTTTAAATATTTGTTGATTAAATACAAATATACTAACCAAAATTGAGATCAGGGTGTTGACTGCTCGCTTGCATATAGACTCAAACAAACAAAAGTTGGTCGACTGACATCGCTGCGTACACATCGAGAATGTTTTCCATTCCGGATGGAAGACTCGACGACAGCAACATTCTTTTGATAACTCGCCGCTCGGCAGTTGGCCGATTCTGGCTCCGCCCACTCTACGACAAATATCGTCGGGCAACATCGACCAGCGACTCGCGTCGGCCGATAGTCGTCCAATGTGTACATAGCTTAACCCAAAAATTAAGAGCAGTTTATTAAAAGGTGGAAAGAGAACAATTCCATTTTCTCAAAATCGGCTAAACGATTTTGATTAAAATTCGTATCTAGTCGTTGATTAAGATTATAAACAAAATGGCTTTTTTTATTTTCTCATTAAAATGACTTTTAGGGTACTTTACAGAAGCAAAATTGTCTATATCCCCGCAACTATTTGAGATACTAAATAACTTATCATTGTAAAATTTTAGTGGGTACTATTAAAAATAAAAAACTTTTTTTTGAGTATATTTTTTATAAAACCATTAGTTTCGGAGGGAGATATTGGCAAATATATTAATACAATTTTGTGATCTCTATTTGTGAAGAGATACTACTTAAGCTTAAACGCAATAATTCTCTAATGCCATAGAGTAGAGTAAGCAAATAAGTAAGTCTTTCAAGAAGTTGATGTTGTTTTTCCTTTAACCATCTTAGGGGAAATGTTTGTACTGCACAGGAGTGAATCTAGAATTTTCGTGATGACCGGGGGGAGGGGGACGCGGGTGCTCCGATCGGGTCTGGGAGGGGGGGAGGCACTTCAAGAAATGCTGACATAAAAATACTTCAAATTTGAGAGTAAGGCCCAATCTTACAATGTCATGTTATTCTATTCGTTAGGGATTAACATTAGATTAAGCGATAACGACCACTACTTTGAATTTTACAATGCTCGGTTAGAGCTAGCGTCCTCGTTAAAATGCTAGTAAAGTTAACGCGGTGTCTACCCTCTGGTTAGCATTTTAACGTCCACATTAACTTCCAAACATTCCGCCATATTATTTTATGGCAATTGTTACTATTCAATTGAGGTTACATTATTATTTTTAGAAAACTTTGGACAGCTATTTATGGATTCTCTTGGTTTTAAAGTTGTCCACCCGTGATTAAATATATGTTTCACCAATGATTACCTAATCACAGATTTGCGGTGTTAGAATTATAACTTTCAATTTAATCATTATATACCTCTTTGAAGTACATGGTATGGCGTCAGCTTACTAATAAATCGACCCATGTTCGATCCCAGTCACTTCACCTTTTTTAAAAAAAAACATTATTGCTCCCAGTTTAACACTTGAGATGATAATAGAATAATTATGTCGAATTTATTCCTTCTATTTAATATAGCTGTTTAATTTGGGATGCTAACGTTTATTTTGGGCAAGTTTTTATAGTGTGATTTGTAAGTCGTTGTACGACACGGGGCAGAGGTCTCGACTTTTATTGTAACTATTTTGGCTTAGACCTACAGGCTCTTCTTTCTCTTCTTTCTCTTCTTTCTCTTCTTTCTCTTCTTTCTCATTCAAAATATATAAATTCTTTTTAATGGTTTCACTTCACGATTCAAAGTGGTCATTTCTTGTTGTCAATAGTTATTAGTAATTGACAATAGCTGAAGGCCTACCTATGTTTTTATTGTCTTGTAAGTTATGTGTAGGCCTGAATGGCTAATATGGGACGTGTTTTTTTCTTTACTTTCTCCCCTCCAGTACACGTCCATAGTTAATTAATTATTTGAATATTAAATTGTGTTTAAAAATTAACTATTTACTCTGTTTAGATATTTAATTATATTGAAGCTTAACAAATAGCGTTAAAATAAACAGAGTAGGTATACCTATCTTTATTTGCATAGAAAAAAGCATTATATATTATGAACTAATAGAAGGCACCCGTCCGTAACTTGACGAGCACATCGTAACACCAAGTTTAACCAACTGTTAGACTTTACGAACGGTTAAGTAACGAGGAATTTAACGTTACAATGTAAGATTGAGCCTAGATCTATAAGTAATTTTTGAGTGTAACGCTAAACTTGAGAATAATCCTCTAATATATAATTCGAAATTTGCGATTAGTATTGAAATCTTTATAAGCAAATAATAAGAATATCAACAAATAGTGATTATTAAGAGGGAAATAAGTTTAAACATTATAACAATTATTATATAAATAGTTTTTTTTAGCTACTCAATCAATTAGACAAAATAGATGAAATTATTAAGATTTCCAACAATTGAACTTTAATTCCACTCTATAGTATTGCGAGTTATTGCTCATTCTAAATCGAAATTTTACCACTAAGCCATACTAACACGTTTTGTGTGTGGTATTATTTAAAGATTTTGTTTAAAGCACGTTATTTAAAAATAAATTATTTTAAAGACCTCTATTTATTATTAATCATTGAAATAGTAATAATAAAGATGATAAAATAAATTTAAACCTAAACAAGGTTTGTGCAACAAGGTGAGAGGCGCGCAACTTAAATTTGGGTAGTTTCATCAAATACATAATGTGACTGTCTTTATTCATAATAATTACCGTATATTAATCATTTAATAATATTACCAATAACAATTAAAAATTAAATCTAGTTAGGGAGATAGTATTACGTGACAATAAAACTAGTAGCGAGTTTAAAATTGATTTAATTGGCTTAATTTCTTGAAGGGGGCACGCGCCCCCCATGCCTCCGTCCTTGATCCGCACCTGGTACAACAATGATCTATATCTCTAATTTTAGACTCATTAATCAATAATTACCTATTTTATTGGTCAAAATTTATAAAAGAGAAATTTAGTAACAATGCGATAACCATAAGATGTGCATCCCCTAATAAAATGTCGAAAATTTTAACTGGAAGTCTAAATTTTAATACGTACTGTTGACCCTTGGGGACCCAATATCGATATTTTTTTATTGTTTCAAATATACCTATGAAGATGTTAATTTTTAAAAATAGAATTATAAAATTTAAAACCATGAGTCAAAGAATGTTTTACGTATATATAGCGCAATTTGTTCTCGGGTTCGCTAGTGTATATTATATTACGAATTTTGAGTAAATATCTCCATTTTTAAACAATAGAGCGAGAAAGTCCGTGCGGAGTTCCGTACAATTTTTTTAAATTCATGGAGTGACTGTTGTTTTTGAAAAGTCTAACATAAAAATAAAGCTGGCCATGGAATCTCTATGGAAAGTTTGTTTCTTTATGGTTTTGTTTTGTTATTCATGTAGTGTTTGTTTTATATGAAGATTACTGAAATTCTATATTGCTTATTTTAATAAATAAATAAAAGCAATTATGCTCGATTTGCTGACTATTGTGATTAAATAAATCCTTTTTTTGATTTAGTAAACATTTATTGTATCATTCATTCTTTTTCATCCGTAAGTGTTCTAGATATCTAAAATATTGAAAGCAGTTATTTTTAAGTTTCGCAAAATTGCTTTGGTAAACAAGGATTTTTTAAAAACCTTATTTAAAATAATAGTGGTTTTAGTGTTTAAAAGGAGGCAAAAATACATTTTATTGAATTACGTCATTTCGTGTTTTATTCATTTGAGAAAAATATTTATTTTCTTTAGTTTGAACAAAGTCTTTACTAAATATTTGTTTTTACATAAGTAGTTCACTGATTTGCTAGTTTAATTCAATTCAGGGAAATAGGTGGACATTCCTTCCGTCCTGTTGTGGCCAATCACACACACCTTGGCTTAAGAGTAGGTTTTATTAAGGTAATTTATTATTCGTTTTTTCAATGGCCAGTTAAGTTCTTCTAATGGCAAGTGATCCAATTATAATTTTGTGTACACTCTTCCGTGACACTCGTAACGCTAAAAGTAGAGTTTATCGACCAGTACTCTCGCCTCATGTGCACTGATGTAGTAGACCAGGATTTGACCCCCTGATCAGCTTTTCTTGTTTGAAATTATTTTTAACTTACCACCATTTATTTCAACATGATTGCAGCTCGTGGTTCTCGCTTCACTAGTTCAGATTGTAGGAAAATTGTACGCCAAGCCTTCGACACAGACTCCTTCATAAATGGCTAAAGTATATTAACTAGTAATAACAAATTGACTGCAGTAAAATGTCCAATACATTGTGAATGTATATTTAAATTAATTTGTCAATCCATATTAAGTAATTAAGATATATGAAATACTGTTATAGTATTATAAGTTTTTATTTTAAAGCCGTAGTCTGTTTCGGTACATTTTTACCGCTATAATTTACTCTCGGATATTAATGACCTTATCAGTGCTGGGAGCCTGGAAATAAATGATAAATTGTTCGGAAAATATAGCATAGGTTCAAATTATATAGTTAATTACTTTTCCACTCATAGAGGCATAACAACGTAATCCCCCTTTCGTTTCATTGAAGAAAATTATTATTTATCAAACCATAAACCTGATTTTAATTTAATAATTTGAATTAAAGGGCCGATTCTGACTAAATATTGTACGATTAATATACTTAACGGTATACGAATATAATATTTTCCCTTATTGGTCTTTTTTTTAACCGTTTCTTACAACCCGTCCATTTTATTCGTATATTTACAATGATGTAATAGGGATGAATAAAATACAACTCGGAGGAATTTTTCCCGAACTTGAGTGAAAGGAGAGTGAAAAACTATTAACTAAGTAAACACGTCAGTACACCTGACTGGTATCGGCAAACCAGGCTGTGTGTGACTGACGCCTTAGTCCGTATTCACAACAATGTTGTATGTTGTTAGAAACGAATAAGAATTCTATAATCTCTCATTTCACCAAATAATTTACTAGACACTACTACATTTCATTAAAAAATAATTAAGCAAATCATTTCCCCCTTAGGACTAACATCTCTAAAGACTATCACGCCGTCCTGATGTCATTCTCACGTTCTTTCGTCTACGAGACATTGGATATGTGGCTATTTATCCCATTCCTATTTGATATGATTTGAAGGATGAACTTCCCTTTATAAATTACACTTGATTATGGCAAAAAGTGTGTAATGTTTGGACTTGATCGCGGTTATCACTTACAATATTTTTACACGAGTGATATAGCCCACTATAGACTACTAAGTAATTAGAAGAATTGACCTAGCGCTAACTAGTATAGCATACTAATTATAATATATTTTACTATTTATTTATCAAAACAATAAATTATTATTAATTCGCCCGCACCGATAGTGATGTTGTAAAGGCGTTTTGCTCACAATATCCTGGATTGCCTGTGAAAGGGAGGTTGAGATTTGAATGTTGATTGGTTGTACTCGAGGTGGTTTTCCATATGCATAATTATGATCACCAATTTACATTGCAAAAAATGTAGCTATCGTGACTATAATAATAATAATAATAATGGGCCCTCATCCAACTAGCGACAGTCCATTTTTAATATAAAGAAAATTATATAATAGCTAGGGAAGTTATTAGACTTTTTTCCCATGTTCATACGTCAAGTCATTGGATCTGCAGCTGTTGCTCTTGATTTATAATATCAATACTTATAAAATAACACTAATAATCATGGACCGGACTTTGGTGACCTAAAAATCACCTATAAAATGACTTCAGATTTACAAAAAATGACCTAAAAATCTTAATAGAAACGTGTAATGATTGTAAACTACAAAATCACACAAGCACTTTAAAGGGAAGCTAAAAATATCCAATCACTGAAAAGCCTTTATCAACTAAACTATTGTATTCTACTAAATACAATAGTGATTTACAAATACCTGCTTGAGAAGTAATAGCAACCCTCTTCAGCTTATTTGCAGAGTTTTAACTAAGAATGCTTATTTTACAACCATACAAGCAAAGAGAATACGAAGTTCGTTGCCTACATTATATTCTTATTCCGACAGCTGTCTGTTTGAAAAAAAACTATGTTTGAGAATTGAAGTATTTATAAAATATCGATGGTTTTTAAAAATAGACTCAATGCCTCAAACGTATTAAAAATGCCTAGAAATGACTCTAAAAGGACGCAAACTAAGTAATTATGACCTGAAAATCCAAAATTACTATAAATGACCAAACATTTATCTATAAAAAAACGTTTCTACAACTTAAAATCATGAAAAAAAAAAAGTTTACACGAGTACACAATACAATAAACTTTTTTTTTCATGTTCTCAGGTTGTGGTTTTTTAAATACGTTTTAGGCATTGATGTTTAAGAAGTCTATTTTCAAAAACCATCGATATTTTATAAATAATTCAATCCTCAAACACAGTTTTTTTCAAATATTACAATTTTAAATTAAAAAAAAATAAGCTACATGTAATCAAATTTCTGGCTCTTCTAATAACCTGGTAAAATATTATCATTATTGACTTAAAAAAAGTGTTTGTATTTTCTAAAAGGTAATTCACACCAAAATCCTACCATACCGGTTGAAGCTGAGTGATACTTAACTTTTGACCTGCTATGTTATTATTTGTGTCAACCGAATATTCGATTTGACTTCTTACTGATTAAGGGTTAATTTTGTTTATTCTTTGGAACCTTTGTAAGTATCACGTTTATTTCTGTGCCCTGGGTGTAGTAAAGGGAAGAACTTATTGTATTTTTAACAAAACCTTCAACTTAGTTTCATCGTACTAAAGGGAAAAAAAAAATTCAAAATATAGTTATAAAATACAAATCTAGAAAGCTGGAAACTATATATCAAATAATAAAAATATTTGTTATTGTTATTGATATAAAACGCTACAATTTACCTCCATCAGGTTTATTAAATGGTGGTTATATGTGTCCAAGTAGACCTTGTTAAATAAATAGTGATTTATTTAATTGTTTAATGGTAGTCGAAAGATTATTTAGAAACAAAATGTAAATCTTATATATTATCATATAGAGTCGCATGTGTGGCAGCTTTCATTATAAAATGTTATAAATATTCTCTACATGATGGCGTGCTAAGAAAACAAATCTCGCAGCAAGACCGTTTATTTTGAATAATAGAACAGAACATACGTAGGGGTGAGAATCACGTTAGAGCTTCGCGTTTGTTCTCCTGTATACTATCTGTGATTGGTTCATTTGCCCTCCAATAGCAAGCCCTACTTGAATATGATTGCGTAACACAGTATCATTAAGATCTATTATGATCGAGTTGTCCACGTGACAATTATTAATCCTATTGACGCGAGGGGTTATGAGAAATATTAAGGCTATACTCTCTTCTCTAAATCATAATTTCCAGGAAAAGCTAAACGTAGTCGGATCATAGTTTATTTCTATATTTTATTCTGAAATTAATATTTTGTTCGTATTATATTCCATTAAAAAATATTGTTCGCATATAGATTAAGAAATGGTATCTGAACACGGGAATTGAACCCGGTAACTCTGGCTTAGCGCACCAGTACTCTACCACTTAACTGTCCAAATTAGTCTCGTTCACAAGGTTATAGGTATTAATTTCTATACATATTCTTATAGTGACCATATAAAAAAAGCAGTACAGAAAATATATCGCACAATATATTGCAAATACACACAGTATGTTTTTTTAAAAAAAGGAGATAATTATATAGAGTACGCTATATAGAGGAAAAATTATATAGGAGGAGGAATAAAAATTATTTAATCACAAACATATGTATTAAACTCATTTTTAATTTTCGAATAAATTGAAAAATGACACTTGGACACGGGAATTGAACCCGGTACATTAGGTTTAGCGCGCCAATGCTCTTTTACTCAGCTATCTAAGGATAGTCCCGTGCTCAGGGTCATACTTATCTCATATTTTAAGCCAAAGGTCATGGGTTCGATTCCCGTGTCCCGGTGTCATTTTTTAATTTATTTGAATATGTCATTTACGGCTGATCTTCGTTATTATAACCTTTCATCCCTCAATCTTCGCCTTTCGTATCTACTTAATTGCTTTCTTCCATCCCTTTTAATTGCTAATTAAAGGTAACGTTCAATTGTATCAAGTCAAATAATACCTAAAAACATCATTTTCTTCCTTAATTTCAAGGAACACACATTGATGTAAAAGAACTTGTTCGTACAGACAGATAAATACATTTACATTTTTCTTTCACTTTCATTATTGATTATAAATACATTTAGTATGTTGGCTGCTAATCACTTTAAACTAATATTTTAGTACACAATTTCTAACAAAACGTAGCATTAAAAGAAAAAACTATTCAAGGAACATATGATTGGTAATGTCAACAAACATCCTTGAGAGACGTATTTAACTAAAAAGTAAAACGTAGATAATATACAACAATTTTTGTAAGAAGTCCATTTTGTCTTTTTTACTACCAAAATTCGATTATTCTGGAAGGTAATAGGACTTTTCAGAACGAACTTCCTACAGAAAATCAGTATATACTCTCTCCCTCTTTCATGGAAATTCATAGACTTTATATATTAGATAGAACTTTAATTATTTCACGTCTACAGTACATACTTTTGGCTAATATAACTTGTAAATACAACTTATATATAAAAAAAACTTGAGGGTAAATTTTCTTGCGATAGCGTTGCCCATTTCAAAATATTATTTTCTCAAACTTCAAAATATACTTTTGGAAGTACTGGGTTAAAAACCTGTACTTGTGGGACAACAGGAGTACTCGCATTGTATTTACCTTTGTCTAGCCATGGTTTTTTTAAAACGGAGATAGAAACAAGTGCTATTAGTGATATTATTACTAATATTTCTAACAATCGCGCTCTGAAACGGTAATACGTTGAGTTACTTTGATTACCCAAACTGACATTTCTTTTTTTAACACAACCGACTCCACTTTACATAGTAAAATCAGTCAATGACTCATCGCTTCGAAGAGGCAAGGTAATAAAGACGTTGAAAAGTATTTATGATAGCACATAGTGGGATTATTGTTTCTATTTGAAAAGTCAAGTATAACGCTATCGATTATCCCTGCGTCGTTACCAATGTGTATTTTACTGTAACCATGCGTGTTTACCGTCACTACAACGTTCAATCTACCAACTTATTGATTACTTGCTAACTTTTCTTTTGTTTTCTTTCTGCTTATTAATTAATATGCAATTTTTTAACTTGCAATACTAATTAATGTTCCATACCCTAGTGCAAAATGTAGGCTATGTGACCCACACCAGTAAGCACACGGGAGATTTGCCAATCTTGTCCATTCTGGATGGAGAAGTCAGGGTTCGAATCCCGGTTGGGTGTACAGAGGTTTTTTCTCCTCAATGTTTTCCCATTATCCCTAACGCAAATGCAGGTAAATTTAATTTCACTCCTACCTTTATGACAGAGGTGCAGTCAAAATAGCAATGGCCAAGGCTGCTTTTGACCAGAGAAACGGGCTATTACATTGAAGCTGAAGATGAGGAAACTCCTGGGCCTGTATTCACTAACGAGTGCAATTCTGCTCCGGCGCAAGTCCAGAAATGGCGTAACTCTGCACCCAAGATACTCCCAGAGATGCGCCTTATTATTTGCTTCATTTCTGTATTCACTAAACAAGGCACAAACTGGTGGCAAGATTATGGTGACGTCACCATGAACGTCATCAATAATTACTCTCTTTTCGACCAATCCTTGTGAAGAATTTACTTTCAAAGTCAAGGCTACTTTATTTTAAATCTCTAATGAAAACGACAGCAAATATAAAGATTTCTAAACATTTTTCTTATAAACTAGCAATAAAATTAGAAGCGGCCTCTTTCTGAATGTTTTACAAAAACAATATTAGTAGATTATTTAGTAATTTTTTATATTATTAGTTTAAAGCTTAAGTTCCATTAATAAAACATTTATAGAAACTTTAAAACTTATTCTAAAGCTATACTAAACGCCATATTTAGTGACGAGATGTCTTTGGACTTGGGAGGGATACAAACCTCTTTGGATCTAGACGAAGACTACACAGTTCGTAATACAATAATATGCCGCCATTTAAATTTATTGAAGTGACAATCATGATTTAATAGTTACGCCTACTCTTGAGTGGTGGCTAATAAAGGCGCAACTTTGCCCTCAAATTGCGCCTGCTCCTTTTAGTGAATAGGGATTTGGGCACATCTTTCAAACTTGCGCCAGCGCAACTATTTGCTCCCGTTAGTAGAATCCAGGCCATGAAGTGTTAAATATGGAGTATCTCTTTGTATGGTGCTGAGATAATGACACTTAAGCTTAGTACAAGCCACCCACCGACGTTTCTCGTGTGTCTGGGTACACGCGAACATTGACTGAGTATCGAATGTAAAAGATCAAATCCAGCTGCCATTGTCTTGTCTCCCACCGTCATTGGGAAACATTTATTGGTGTGGTGGACCCACGCGCAAGCATTGGCGTGCAACTTTTGAATTCAATTCAGTTGATTTCTAGTCTTCGTCTTAGTAACAAATACATAAGCTTGTTTACGAATCACCAGTTTCTAGGTTAAGACTCTACTATATGTACTATTGTGTTTTACTTTTTTTTTTCTTGCTCACCGTTCTCTTTAACGAGGCTGTACGCAATTTTTTTTTTTTGCTTATAAGTATTCTCTTCCCAAATTACAGGGGTGTTTTATTATTCTACTAATATTAAAATGTACCTGAAAGAGATAGTTTGTAATGAGGTGGACTGGATAGGTGGCGTACTTTGCTAAGTGCGGCAGTGAACTTTCGAGTTCTAAATGCCATAAAGCAAGTAACTTGTTTTATTTTGCAAACTTTTTTTTGTAACTAATTGTAAATAACGTGAACAACGCTCTTACAATGGTTCTAATTTAATTATTATCTTTGTGTTGCTAACTCGTATCATTTATGGAAGGGGAGGAAGGGCGTTGGCCATGATCTAGTTTGGAGCAGTTGCAGGATCAGCGAGTCAAATTAACAAATACAGATACAGAAACATGCATTATCAAATGTGTATATGGGAGTCTACGTGACAGACACTTCGCAACAAAAAAAAGGGTACTTCATAATCGCACATACTTTCTAATTTAGTTAAAATTTAAAGCAACACATTCAAAAATTGGTTTAAACTACCCTTGAAATAATTTGTATCCAAAAAACCAGTATGCATTTGTATTTATCAAGTAAAACTCAACTCAAATACCCATTTTGAACAACATTTCTCAAAGCATTTTTGAATAATTTAACATTTTAAACAATCAGCCATAACATTATCCCTAAAATAATTTTTCTAAGGACATACTATTTTTAACAACCCGTTTTACTACTCGTTTGGGTTATACACATATTTATTAATTACAATAATGGGTTTAGGAAGGTTATAATTAGAGAGTGTACCCGCATTTGCCTGGACGGGAAGAGGGCTATTTCGAAATAAATAAAAAACTCTATACCCGACCGAGATTCGAACCTCTTTCTCCACCAGCAGTCTAGTCCTGTGCGAAAGTAGTTCCTTAAACCTGGCGGCCACATAAGAGGGTAATAAAACCACTAATCGTCACCATAACTACTAAAGGATCAAGGAATTAAACTAATTTGAGATAAGATCTCGGAAAATGTTATTTATTTAATTTCCCACATTCTTCAGATTTTCTAAATACTTTTAACTACATTGGCCTTAAATTTTATATCTCCTGTTTAACCCGCATAACATTTGACAGTATTTTATATTGTGTTCAAGCAGGCTACATCATTGACTTTATTTTAACCTGTTTATAATCATAATCTTTATTTTTTTTACTTGTACTTTACACTTTATTTTCACTTAATTTATGAAATTAGGGAAAAAATAATTGTTTTAACTTTGAATTGCTTTTAACTATTTTTTATTAATTCGTATATTTTGTATACAAATCAATAGTTTTATACTATTCTCAACTTTTTTTGTGTTCCTCAATTTCATTTATACAAAAAAAAAATCACCTTACACTCAAAGACCCCGCTTCAATGGCCTCATGGTCTAAGGCATCACTCGTGTTAGACTGGACTTTTGATGAAAGAAATATCGGAGCTTGAATCTGGTTCGTGTGTACTGAGGGTGGTTTTCCCAAAAAGTTTTTGTTTTTCAAATCTCCCTCAACGCAAATGTGGTTACACTTCATCTAGAATTCAACCGTCCTTATCCTTATCTCATTAGCCTATTAATTACATAGGCTTATACTCGGAATAGGTAATAAGACGCGGTGCTAAAACAAATCTTAAAATTTTAATTTTACCATGGAAAAACTTTATTTCAAATTATTTATTTAATAATTTATATTTTCTAACACTCTAATTATACTTATTTTTTGTGTTTCTAGTGCTATTTTCAATGTTCTAATATATTTATTCTTATATTTTATAAAATATTTTTCAGCTAACTAATTTCACTACATATTCTTTGATTTTTCTCAACTTTTATAAACCAATAAATCGTACATTTCTAATTTTTCAAATCTTGCACCATCCACTTTATGAAGTTTTAACTGTTTAAGGTCCATAAAAGAATAAAGAGGAAGTGAACCCACATTTGCGTGGAGGGAGAGTGGAAAACCATTTAGGAAAATCACCCCCAGGTCACCCGAGAGAGATTAGATCTCCCCGTCCTCGTCAGTCTATCTCAACACGAAACTAGCGCGTTAACTAACTATGCCACGCGGGTTAGATGAGAATAAAAACACAATGATCATAAAGCATTTGGCTATATATTTATTCTTCAAAATTAGGTGGCACATTTTACTACGTGCAAAGTTAAACGGCTGTAGCTCTTTCTGATATTTTCCCAATATAGTTTAAACAGATAAACAAACAAGTATATTATTATAAATACTTTGAAAATATAACTTCTGTTGATTGAATTGTTTCGCATCATATAAACGGGTCGAGAATTTCTAAACAAATATTTGGAATGTTTGGTGGGTTAAGTGGCTAACACAACTTCGGGCCAATGGTAGAAGGAAATGGGATAGACAAATAACTGGTTCTACATGAAAGTGCCAACTGTTTGGTCATGTGTACACAGGCAAAAAATTGTCTAAATATTTGGGTGACCCTGTGGTCTAGGGGTAAGGTGTCAGATTTCTGTGCTGGGGGTCCGGGGTCCAATCCTCAGTTCCGGCACAAATTTATCTGATTTCCAAACGCTTCCTTCACCTCTGACAAGACGTGTATTAATCACAACTTGTGAATGTGAGGAATGCCAGGCCTCCACCGTGGTTCGGATCCCACGTTAAACTGTAGGTCCTCCATTTCATCTTACAATCACCCTACCATTACACATTAGCGTAAGTGCATACAATCCGAACGGGTAGTAAGACGCGGTGCTAACAATAATAATCTTAACACTTTTTTGTGGTTACCTTTCTGGCTAGAAACTGCACAGTAACAGATGAACGACGAAACAGTCGCGTCGCTGGTGTGTTCACAAGAAACATATTTGTTGCTAGGAAAAATAAGTTCCATAAACTTATATTATATGGTATAGCTATCATCATAATGGACGTAGAAGAAGTAGGTGCTATTTTTACTCTTGTAATCTGCAAAATAAAACGACGAGGACACGAACGTCAATTTTAGGTACACCCCATTTACAGTGAAAGACTTTCATTTGGAAAATTGTATACAAGTTTTGAGCGTTATAGGAATTATTCCGATAAGTTTTTTTCCCTACTATAGAATGAGTGTTTCCAGTTTTGGCGAACTTTTGGTTCTAGTTGGACATTCATTTTCTCAGCAGGTCACCAATTGGAGGAGCATGATCGAACGATAGATAGGCACTGTATGCGGTATTTGTTCCAAAGCTATACTGAAGTCGTGGGCTGGTCCAAGCAAGCACAATTTGGTGAGCGATGACAGAATTATCGCCGGTGTACACGGCTCCATTTATTTGCACTAGGCGCATCCTAGTCGTAACTCGTATGATAAATAAGCCTTCACAATGTTCTGACGCTCCACGACTCTTTTCAGCTACTGAAACACAGTTTTGTCGTGTTATTGCCTGTGCAAACACTTACATTCAAACTTATTGAACACATTTTAACGACAAAAAAGTGTTTAGACAATTTGACGACTGTGTACACATAACCTTAAGCCTTGTTACCACGACCTGTTGTATGGCAAGTCGTGAACGGCTCGTGGTTTGTAGATTCTCGAACCTGTAGTTCGTAGATTTACGAGCCTAACCATTCCCACGACGCGTGGTTTGCACTACTCGTGGATGGGGCACGGTGCCCAACTCACTACTAGCTAGAGATGGGCGATATTTCACTGACGGTGATTTTTTCACCGATACTTCTTGATCACTGTTACTCCCAGGGACTGGATCTCAAGAGTATCAGTGATTGAGATATCAGTGATTGGTGTTAAGCGATACTCTCACCAGAAGGCGACAGCTGAGCATTCCAGTATGAAAGCTGCGACCGTGACTGACAAAATATCGGTTGGTGCCTGGCGATATGGTGCGGGCAGTAGCGGTCTATGTCTTTAATTCTCATGTTTCACTAAACATTCTTTATTGGATTTACAACTTACCTTTCTTACCAAAACATAATAATTATATATTATACAACAGGTATAGTTGTGTTTAATTAACTTAATAAGTTACATTTTATAAAGCAATATTATATACTAATATTCCTCAAAGTTAGTCTTTGTTCTCAGTTCGTTCATTCCCAAGGTGAACTTTTTTCAGTTTAACAAAAATAAATCTGTTATTTATTAGTCTCTAGAGAGTGGAAAGTTGACAACCCTGTGTTTCTATCTAAGGTCCAACACATTACTTTGTTAACACTTAGTGACGAGAATGGTAGGCTTTTATTTGAACTAGAAAACAGGAGTGACAAACACACCAGTTTTACAAGTATAGTAAAGATCGGCGACTGGGGCAAAATATCGATAGGCCTACAGCAACAAACTGTGACCGTGAAAAAATATAAGTCGACGAAACACTGTGACTACCAGTCACCGTGAATATCACTGGTATAAATCACCGATAGTTTACAATCTTTGTCACGATAATCACCGATATCGCAAAATCATGGTTTAGCCCATCCCTACTACTGGCTCGTCATCAGACGAACCACAGGCCTTTGATGTTTCAAGCATTTACCGACAATTCACCGGAACGCCCGAGCCGTACCAAGCCAGCGCGCATCTATCTGTCCCACGACCTGTGATGTTGCAATCTACGAGCCGAATCCGTCTAAACACGCTCTGTGGGAACGGGCCTTTAGACAAACGTCGAGATGGATTAAGTTTAAAGTGGACCAAGAAACTGACACGTTAAAACATTTCGAAAAAAGTGCTCGACAGCGAACCTGTAAACTAGTAAGAACATGTAATATATAATTATCAATAATACTTTAAAAAAAAAATGTATACATCTACTAAATAGCTGAATCGGTGGTCACATGATCTAAAGTCATCACACTCAAATTATATTGGATTGCCGGTGATGAGGAGATAGTGGTTTGAAACCAGGTCAGATGTACTAGGGCAGGGATCCCCAACCCTGTGCCCGCGGGCGCCATGGCACCCGCCGAGCCTTTAGCGTCTGCCCGCCACTTTTGGCTACAGCTGAAAAGTTCTTGACTAATATTTTAATCTTTCACTTTTCCGACAAAAATCAAGTTTGTGCTTATCTCCAGGTATGCTGTTCTCAAGAAGTTGGTGATTGAAGGCCTCCCTCTTTCCAATACCTCCCTTTCATTCTTCTTTCTTTGCTGGCTCATTTACAAAGTGTACTTTTACTCGGAACTATCATTCTAATGGTTTCAAGCTGAATGTTTTTGCTTTTTCCTAATCTCAAAGACCTACCCCCTTTCATCATTCTACCCACATTCATAGTGCCATGATAATACTTCCTTTTTCCATTGTAAATATCTTGACAGGGCTCTACCCAGCTTTGATGCCTGAATAAACACAGAATAAATATATATATTAAAAATCTACCTAAGTCCCAAAATGGTGTTGAGTAGTTAAATATTTCCTTGTGTCGTTATTTTGGTCTTGTTAAAACCATAAATAAAGCAGTTTTTTTTTGTCAACTTGGGGGGTTGAACCCTCCTCCTTTTCCCCCCTTGGCTACACCCTTTAGTTGGAAACTTAACACGGCCGTTGACCAGTTGACTGGCCGTGTGTTTAGCGGTGAGGCTGACCTTTGAGCCTTGCCTGTCGGGAGTTAGTAGCTACTTTGCAGTGTAAACCAATCATGACAACTTCATCGTAGTTGATGCTCTATTCTAGTTAAATACTCATACATTATATTATTGGTTTTTCATACTTATTTTTTTT
>CABFWB010003633.1:0-41447 GCA_902151455.1 Timema bartmani
ATGGTAGGGTGATTGTGAGATGAAATGGAGGACCTACAGTTTAACGTGGAATCCGAACCACGGCGGAGGCCTGGCATTTCACACAATCACAAGTTGTGATTAATACACGTCTTGTCAGAGGTGATGGAAGGATTTGGCAATCAGATAAATCTGTGCCGGGACCGAGTATTTAATAGTTTTAAATGACGCACGGACACGGGAATCGAACCCGGGACCTTTGGTTTAGCGTACCAATGCTCAACAACTGA
Organism: Timema bartmani; assembly: GCA_902151455.1. NCBI lineage: Eukaryota > Metazoa > Arthropoda > Insecta > Phasmatodea > Timematidae > Timema > Timema bartmani. The sequence continues at coordinate 249 of CABFWB010003633.1, forward strand.
GCTATCCATCTATGGTCCCATGCTCATGGTCATTCTTCACTCATTCCATTCTGCCAACACAGAATAGTTCACTGGTCAGAGTTTAGGCGTATTAAGCCCAAGTTCTTGGGTTCGATTCCTGTCTATATGTGTCGTCTTTTAATTTAAAGAATATTTCTACACATATTCAATAAAATATGTTGAGATTACTATTTGTCACGAGCATGGCGGAATTTGACCAGGGCTTTCCCCTCAGTTAAAAAGTTGTTGAAATCACACTATACCCATTACTTACTATGTGGAGACAATTATACAAAATGTATATAACGAGACAATATTACACTTATTTTATCCATAGTAGTTTTTTGCTATAAGAACTGAAAAAGTACTGAGTTATATTTTCCTTCCAACCTACCTTGTCTTGTTTAAATAAACGCACAAGTATTCAATCATATATTCAAGCTCTAGGCATTACCTCATAAATTCTTATTTGAGTGTATTCGTCTGACGAACCAACATTAGACAAAGGGAATGTGGTTCCGACAGTAGGGTGGGTTAGTCGACTCTCTCATATACACCCTGTAACAAGTTGTGTTGTGTGTAAAACAGAGGCAGAAGTCCGTAAGAGATGTCATCACAAGTTTACAGATTGTCTGGGGAAAAGAGGTTTAAACAGCTCATGAGTATCACTTTACAGGAAACTTAGCAAGAAATTGCTACATCATCAAACACATAAACACAAGTTTCTTGTTACCTTCCTAAAAAGGAAGATATTCTTAGAAAATATTCACTAACAAGGGGAGGCCACGACGTTCGGATCACGGATTATCTTTAAACTTTGTACCCTTTTAGTAGTCCATTAGGACAACATAATGTGCAAGTAGAAAGGCGTACTACTTAGGCGTTTTCGAGAAAATCGCAAGAGATGTTTTACGCGTCAAATATGTACTAATGCGTTGCGACAATGAGCACGATATGGTGGCGGTCGAGTGGTTAGCGTTCCAGCTCCGTAATCTCTAGATAGCTGGATCGAGTCCCGCTCATCTTTTTTTTTCAACACTGGTCATATTCTTTCATATATATTACAATTCAAAGGCAAACAATGGTTTCCAGGGTCATTAAACAACGAATGAAAAACTGAAAATTCACTGTGAAATTCAGGTTTTCGTGGAAAACTGCTATTTTTCCTGACATTCTGGACTCATGGCCGTTAAAATTAGTGGTCCTTTGTCAAAATCTGCCCAGTCATTTAAGTAAACTATTCGGACTTCCATTGCAGTTTTGTGTAACTGGGGACGTGATACATTTCAGAAACTAGTTTTAGCTATGTTTTATGCCAAACTTAATTGATCATAGTTAAAATAAATTTTATTTCACAATGATTTGCATAAAATTATAGAATGAAAAGATATAAAATATAAATGTTATTTTCTACTATAACAAACTTATTCCATATCCGTTATCATTGATTGTTACAAAACTTCACGTTAGCCTACAAAAAAAGTATATTTATGGTATTTTACAAATATACATATATTATTAAAATTTAAAATACATATAATTGTAAACACTATGTAAATATGCTTTGGAAATGTTTCAACTTAAGATAAATAAACTTACAATACACCCCAAATGAATATGCACTGCGATTAACCTGTATATTTACCTGAATCAACTACAGTACAGCAAATCTTATCATCTGCACCACATTGCAGCCTGTCAAAGTAAACTTGCTTTTTTCAGGATAAATAAAGTGTAGGCCTAAAGTTCTTAGATTACATCTGATTAAACATCAGAAATCCAGTTTTGTTACTGACCTCGTTATTAAATATAATTAATTCTTCATAAATATTTCACATATATTGCCTGTGTACTTCAATTCAACTTTATTAGTATTTGATATATATATATTTCTTTCAAATTAGATTTGTTTTAATTTTTTATTGAAGATGTATGTTTTTACATTTAATTTTTAATTCATCTAAGTTGTTGTTTGTTAATTTTGGTTTATTTAACAAACACAGACAACTGTAACTTCGTAAATATAAATACCTAAACTCACTAATATTTCCTCTTACAAATCTCTTTGGGGTCTTCAAAAGGATGATAAGAAATATTACCTGAAAATCTTCACCTAAGGTAGGCCAGTGCTCGATTGTTTCTCTTTTAGTGAAATATAAACTATTCTTTAGGAAAAAATGTCATCTCACGAGTTGTCTGAATGACTTGTATTTTATATAGTAGTTTATTTGTAATCAAATTTGTTTGTTTAGTCTAAACACCATAGGAATTACTTTTGAGGGATGTTGGAAAAAAGGTCAAGTAGTGATTATTGACGAATTCTTGATGATATCTAGTTTACAAATAGGTTGGCATATGAATATATAAAATAAATTTTTTTTTACTTGTTAAAACCTATACTTGAGGTGTTTAAATTATATTTAATAATTAGATAATATTTTTCTTTAACCACATCTTTCTAGATATAAACCATTTTGTTGGTATTAGATTAAATAGTGTACTATACTCCACAAATTCATTAGTTCAGCCTACTTTGACAGATATAAAATGTACTAAATTAACTAACAACTGTGATACTTAGCAGTAATTCTCGATAGAGATAAAATACATTTTACAATTATTAGGAATTGTAAACTAACAGAGTGTCATAAATATCTGTTATTCAATATTAATGGATTGAACGTGCCATGAATCCACTAAATAAAGAAAAACATTTTTAGTCAAGCAGTTTAGTTGGTGAAATGTGATTTATTTTAAAATTCTTTAAAATACAGTTCATCTTGCTCAATTTTTTTTCCATATCCATATAATATTTAAAATTAAACAATTTTTCCCTTGTGTATTTTAAAAATGTAGACCTATTCGAAATACTTTCAATGACCAATTCAAATTATTAATTTATAGATTTATAAAAGAGTAAATAAAATAAATTATATATTAATAGTTTTCCAAATTTTTTATAAATATCTTATAAGATGGTAGCAAATGCATATTTTATTAGATTTTGATATAATTTAATCGACTATACTTTTTCACGTCAAACTGAGCCAATATTAAGTAAAACGTTTAGTAATAATCTAGGTTTAATTTACGTTAGTTGGTAATGGATGCTAATATTATAGGGTCTACTAATGCTATAAACTAGTGGCCGAGTTCTTAGAGATCCTTAAAAAAAAGTCTTTGAGATATGTAAAAATCACAAAACACCAACCGCTAGGCGTGCGCTAGGCTCAAACACAAATACTATGATTTGAATAACCAATAAAGTTGACTTGCCCGATTTTTAGTCAGGGCACAATTGCTACATTGCAAGCATTGTGTCTACAAATGTAACTTACAGGACATAGTTGTAGTAGTAATTAAACAATGTGAATGACAATAATAGATTTATTAGAACAGAAAAAGATAGTTAGATTTATAATAATATTACAAGTTTACAGGCTTTATGTTTGTTTGATAGTGTCGTAGGGTCATATTACAAGCGCTGGGCAGGAGCCCGGCTTCAGGAAGTTGTTTTCTAAAGGAGAGAACAATTTAGTAGCTATTAACAAGGTATATGACAAGATAGACTCATATCAGTTTGGTTGAAGATTTCTTTAGACACTTAAGATAATAAATAAAACATTGAAAGATCAGTAGAAAACATAGGTTGATGGCTAACAAACAGGTGTCAACAAAGGGGTACTATGGCTGGTCCCTTTCCCTAAAGGTACTGCCCAAGCATACAATAGTACAAATAATACTGAATAGAATTATGCTAAAATGCAACACAGACACTCAAGGAGCCAAAAATGGGCAAACTCAAATTGTATTATCTGCGCGGGCCCCATTATGAAAACAAGCTCAGTTCCTAGGGTTGCTCACCCTAGCTAATACTGCACGTGTAACGTGACTACTCGAACAACCCAAACACATAAAATACTAATGACCCAACTGGGATTTAGAACAAGGACTGACAGCCTGGTTGTAGCCATACAAATTTAGATGAATGCACGTGACGTCCACGGTGTCATGAGAAACATTGATCCAGAATGATTTCATTGAACTTGTGTAGGTCAGCGAGTCTTATGATTAAGACCTTACAACATTAAAAGCCAGAGGCTTATACTTTAAAGACAGTATCATATGGATACAGAACAACAAAGTCGCTAGGACCGTTATACCATGTCTGAAGGACATCCTAAATACTAGAGTCATAATGAGTCATAAGCTTTAACTAATTAAATAAACATTTCATATTTGAAGTAAATAAGAATTAAAGGTATTGCTGTCATTTCCAAATAATATAAAACTATCACATAAATGAAAGTCTCTTTCGATTATTAGAACACACTATGAAAAGTAACAAACAAGTCTAGATAGACATTTACAAAATTTAGACTCTAAGTCAGACGGACTTAAAGATGGTGCCAGGATACTTAAGTAATTCAAAGTATATCCTCCTGGCCGTCGCGGCGGTGAATCCTACGCCCGACACTCCATGATCAGCGGTTCCTTATTGAGTAGAGTTGTAGACGTTCTTCCTTCGACGCTGGGTCGTGATATTTTGTCGTCCTGTGAAGCTGAGACGCAGCCCTTATATACTCTCAAAACTGACATGAACGGAGCACAACAAAACAAAAGAAAAACATGCGATAAACTCAGAAACGGACAGAGAGATAGAGAGACAAAGGCAGGGAGAAAGGAAAACGAAGCAGGAAGAAACCGCTTGCGGGGAAAGGGGAAGGAAGGAGGAAAGCTTTAGTTTCAAACAACCCCGCTTGGCTCGCTCCGAGCGCATCGGGTTAGTGGGTCAAGTCCGATTCACAATATTTTCCTGGATGAGCTGAAGTAACGTGAACAAGTGCGGCCAGTGTCGGTCAGTCCTATATAATAATTTTCTTCAAACACGTGGTAATGGAATCCAAGAAAATCTTGATAGGGTGAGTAGATATGGAAACATCTTCTATTTAAACCTATCTGTTTTAATTATATCCTTTTTTAAACTCAGTTATTTTTATATGAAAATTAGCGATATAGACGTTCTTTATAATATTTTTCATGTAGGCAGCATGGCAAATCTATGCGAATCCATCCCACATCATCCAGTGGCAACAGGTATGCGATTAGGTATTATATTCCTAAATATGATAATGTTAATCTTCTTCTTAGAAAGCTGCTACAGTATTTATTAAAAATCTCTTTGTTTTTCATATCCACGTGTTTCAGTTTTAGGGAACCACGTGATAGCATCTGACTTCATCTAGTCAGGGAAAATAAATTTCAAGCCAGATTACTTTTTAAACACGTTAATATTACTTCATTATTTCGTTTCTACTGTTGTAAATCATCAGAATATTGAAATTTAATCGTAGCCGATCAATCTGCATGATTGATATGCTACACAATGACTAGTCCATTTTAAATTTACAACAATCGTCGAATGTATGGATGCTATTATAACCGGGTTTACATTATCATAAAATGTGGTAGAGGTCTCTGAAAAAAGATCTCGATATACAGATCTGTACAAAATTCACAAAAAGTCTTATTTAGTCTTCTTTACTACAAGCCTTGTGATGTGTACAAGCAATAAAGTTGATTTAGGCGGTTTTTTGCCTGAGGTCGATGACAAGTAGTATTTAATCTGTGCTTTCCTCTTCTCTTTAAATAATATCCTGATTTCTCATAGTAAAGTCCTTAGAGTGCCTTGTTTTGTCTTATATATTATTAATATTATTTCCTATTGTTGCAAGACGAGGGAACTTTGGTTGGAAAAATATTTATCCTACGAGAGGATGTTCCCAAAGGCAAGTAGGAACTACCAAGTCAACACAGTTTTCATTTCAGAAACTTCTCATATTGCTCATCTTCATCTCCAAACGCTGTGGACACTTCTCTTCTTCTCAGTGGATCTCAGGCTAATGCCATTCGAGACAATAAAACTTGGAAACAAACATGCCGCCTTCATTTTCAAGATTCAAGTTTTAATGAAACTATATTAAAACATTTAAATAATACTTATTGGATGAATATTTCTTCTATGATTACTAAACTAGAGCTAGAATATTTATAACTTGCATCATGCACCAACAACTTTAGGAGTACCAGCTTCAGTGGCTGCGTGGTCTAACGCGCTACTCTAGTGTTTGACTAGACTGATGATGACTAGGGAGATCAGGGTTCGATCCCGGTCGGGTGAACTGAGGTTTATCCCCCTAAATGGTTTTCCACTCTCCTTCCACGCAAATGTGGGTTCACTTCCTCTCAATTAAGCCTTAATAATCACTAAACCATTAGTGTAACTAGTACATAAGCGTATAACCCGAACGGGTAGTAAGACGTGGTGCTAAATAGAAAAAACTTTGGGGGTGGAACGTTGAAAATAAATTATATCTTGGTGTACGGGTACAAAAAGGGTTGGATACTACTCAACGAAGCAATGTTTAGTTGTATTTTAGCTAGCAATTTTAAAATTAAAATAGTATCAATTGAGTGAATTTAAAAAATAAGATATGTTATTGTTTATATTGTAAATCCTATTTTTACTTTAAAATGTCTTATCAAACAAAGGGCATTTGTATCATATATTATTATTCATCATATATTACTACCCGTTGAGGCTATCCACTTATATTCACGCCGATGGAATAGAGTTAAGTAAAGTAATAATATTTAGAGAAAATTTACCCACAAATGCATTGTAAAAATAACACCCTCGAAACATCTTACTGGAATTGTGGCCTTGACTTCCAGTCACCAACCACTCAGTCTATTGCGATAGTGATGCCTAGATTATGAGACTATCAAGCTGAGTTTGATGAAAATCAATCTAAAAAATAACATTCAGATTATCTATCACAAAAATCGTTAGACTTCGTTTTACTACAGTACACATTAATAGGAGTATTGATAGTATTTTGTATCCTACATTATGAATTTGAAACTGTTTTACAAGCAAACATTCTGATTCATTCTAATTTATTCTCAAGTTTTCAAGGTGGGGATGTAGGAGACGAGAATAAAGGTCTTTGCAATTTTTATATCAAAACTTAATTTTGGTTAAAATGAATTAATTATTGCTTCAGTATAAATATATAGCTTAGTTTTCTTCACATGGTGAACTTAACAGTTATTGGATATCTGTTAAGGTTGTTCTAGAATTTAATAATAAATTTTTCTCTTCTTTTAAAATGTTTATCATCTAATGCCGCTGTGTTCTTTACAGATATTCAACAACTGTTTATATCAACATGCGAAGAAAATTAAACTGTGTTTGTAATGAAGAAATATTTGATTTATTTTGGCCAAAAAAAGTTTTGCTTTAAAATAGCAAAAACACTAGCCCTTTCTCGCATGTCCTATATCCTTACATTAAGAGGAGCGTTTAAAAAATGTATATAGTTCTTAATTAAGTATGATACAAGAATACACATGAACTGGTACCAAGCTCAAAATAACTACTGTGAAGAGAGTGCTAGGGTTTGGTAAAAGAAAATATAAGGTAAAAGTTATAATCTACTTTTTTTACAAAAAAAAAGAGGGAATCATTATATATTTAAATTGATACTCAAAGAAACAAAAACTTTCTCGTCTAACAAGCTTCGAGAACTTTCCACTAAACATCAGTAATGATTATTATTTCTACAAAGAAAAACTATATATTCATTTAATATTTCAACCAAAATAAATTTCTGGTTTTGATTTGTAATAATTTAAGTATAACATTTTATTTAAATTTTTAAATACTAAGATAAATTTAATATTAATATTCCAGATAAGAGATTTATTTCTCTGTGTGTGTGCTGCCTAATTGCCAATATTTTTCATTATGGTGTGAATAGGAATAAAACCCATTTAAAATAGATTATAAATAAGGTCCCAGTGATTAAATAAGTAGTTGTTTACAAGTTCTAACTTTGGAGGTTATTAAAAAATATGTGTTCTAGTTTCATTCTCTTTGTCACGATAGTTGCTTAAAGTTTAGGTGTAATTTACGTTAGTGTTGATATTTATCGATGATTAAAATTACAAAACGCTATACTGTACTTATATTTTACCAAGTTTTCCTAATATCTACAAAGAATATGAATGTATTATATGTTTATTTTCTAAACAACAAATAATTTTTTTGCAACAGTAATTAGCTAAATTCTGAATAAAGTGCGTGCGGTACATTCATGTGAAATAGGGCCAGTCATGTATATTCTAATTTCCCATTACTGTCAATACTATTGTATATCAGAAAAGTATCCAAACAGTTTAAGAAGTGGAATGTATTTAATGGATGAAATTTTAAGTGGACCCACAAAAAATTAAAAATAAATACTAAATATTGATTTTATTATTTCATAAAATTTTATAAAAATGTATTAGATTAAGTATATTTTATAAGCTAATATTATTAGATTAAGTATATTTTATAAGCTAATATTACTAAATCAACTATATTTTATAAGCTAATTATACTACTATAAAGCCACATGGCTACTCACTCACTCACTGACATTAATGTTTACCCACTTCCAGAAGAGCTAGAAACTTGAAATTTGGCAAACTTATAGCTTCTAGCCTTTAACCTACGGGAAAATTTCAAAAGGTTTAAAAAAAAATTTATCCCCCGAAAAAAATTAAACTAGTGGAGCAACTTTAAAGTCTGTGCGGACCTTTCTTTGGAGGTCTCTTGTGGCTAAACGGTAAGACCTATAATAAAACGGATTGCATCAGCAGCTACGGATTTGTCGAGATAGAGCTAGATTTTTTTTATTTTTGGTAAATTTTGCACCTTTTCCACACATTTTTTAATTTTCTGACACATTTATGGGACACCTAGAATCATAAAATTTGGCAGGCATATTGGCACATCCAATTGCCATAAGCGTGCCAAACCAGACGACTGCGGGTTTTGGGGGCGTAGCCCCCAACAAACAAAGCGAGTATTCATTTATACAGTCAACCAGCCAGAACAATGAGGCTCTTTTGATAAAAACACACATTAGAAATTGAGAGCTATGGAAGGCAGTTACAGTAAAATAACAAGTCCTAGTATACAATTTGTGTCTGTATTATGTTTTGTTGATACCATATTTATACCATTCTAGCTTACACAGATGAGTAGCTACACATAGAAAACAAAATAAAAATAATAGCTTGGCTTGAAATCTCAGGATACTCTTCACTATTAAATATTATTCCAAAGCCTAAAAGAGGTGGAGTATGAAACTGTTGTTTCAGAATTGAATCGCTTAATATTATTTTTCAACAGTTCGCATCCCTTAAATAGTTAGTTTTCAATTACGCCACCTATCCCTACATTGATCTAGTACTATCCAGTCCAACTCACTACATCCTATTTATTTCAGATCCATTCTAACATTATATTTCTTTATGTGTCTAGGTCTTTCTAATGGTCTCTTCCTATTGGGTTTGCCAGTTAAAACCCTGAACCCGGTTCTAGATTCTCATATTCGCGCTACATGTCCTTCCCTCTCAAATACGCGAGCTTTGCTTACTCTAACACCGTCTTGTGATGTGTACAGAGTATGTTAAATTTGTAAAGATTAATTTTAAGATTTCTTTGGTGAGATTAAATCCCTATCGACGCGAAGAAAATATTTTTTAAGTGAATCTTGTAGAGATAAGACCTTATGTGATTACGATGTATGTAATTTAGAAAAAAATCTTATAATACCTCAGTACTCACCCCTATCAAATATTTACTTAAAGTTCAAGTTTGTCTGGCTTTTAGTTATAGTTTTAAAAGTTTTTTTTTAATTAATAATGACATTTGACTAAAACTTTTGCTGAACCACTAAAGCAATTTTATCTATCCCTAGAAATTCAGAAAATATTTTGAACACTTATCTTTAAAATACAATATCCTTAAAATCCCATCAAATCCACTATATTAATAAAAGTCTAATGGCACATATATATTAAGTAAGTGTAATTGTGTATGTCCAGAGAATTTTCAGTACTTTTCAATGTGATAGAAAGCTTAAATTTGGTGAAATTATAGAAGAACTACTCAAGAGGTACGTAAATTTTTCAAAATTGAAAATTGGTCAAACACAAAAATTATAAAAAATAAAAACGTGATTTATTGTATCACTCTCATTTGTTAACGTATTATTTGCATTTAAAAAGCAACGAGATCTTAGAATGTTAATTCCAATCTCAAATCCAAAGAGAAATTGCAGACCTGTGTATATGGTTTAGTTGATTTGTATTCATACTAGCAAAAAGTGTTTCTTAGGTCAGTAAAAATTGTACAGGTAGCGTTAAAGCTTACAATTAGATGCGATATGTATTCATACAAACCAAAAACTACTCTTAATTAAAATATAGCTAACGCTGGAGAGTGACAAATTACATAATCTTATAAATAAAACTAATGTTTGATCGTTAGTTTGTGTGTTTATGATAATAAAAAGGGCCTACGCAATGGAACCCACCCAGCAGTGACAAAATTGGATGCAAATCTAATTTATGTAACAATTTTAACGGATTTGTCCGAAGGGTTTTTAATACCAAAAATCGATTTGTCGCCTGTAGACCCTGACATCCCTTTTATTTTGAGACGGAGGTAGTTCCCAGTTAAACTAGCGTTCTCAATTACTATCAATAAGTCACAAGGTCAAACCTTGGATAAGGTTGGTATTTATCTATTCAAGCCTAATTTCAGCCATGGCCAACTGTACGTGGCTTTTTCCAGGATACGAAGCTCAACAGACGTAAAGTTTAAATCAAATCAGAGGACACTCATACAGAAAAAATCTACAGTATTCACAAAAAACATAGTATATAAAGACATTTTGTGATTTATTTACTAAAAATAAAATTAATTTAGTTAATTCGCACCTAAGCCACTCTCACTTATTATAACTAAGTGACAGAAATATAATTTCTTAACAAGCTACGTCAACCTAACGAAACATAAACTTTCAATCATCTATGAATTGAATTTTGGTTTTGTTAGGTTGGGTATTATTGACATCAGCCTGTTATAAACAGGCTTAACAACTAGTAAAATATAAGAACACAGATTTTTTTTGTAGTTAAATTGTTTGTATATTTCGTAAAAAAGAATATTTGAAACACAATTTTAAGAAATAATATACACTCTGTCCACCCTGAAAGGTATTAGTCTTACCTCGACGGATTACACTATGATCCTCTCTTATAAGCCATACCATAGTTGACTAATGCAAAGTAATCTTACTACCTTACAAGATAAACGAAGGCTACAGGATTACACTATGATCCTCCTCTTTTATTCCATACCATAGTGGACTAATTCAAAGTAATCTTGCTATCTTACAAGATAAAGGAAGGCTACATTTATGTGCTAAATATTCAATGGGTCCAATTAAAACCTTGAAAGGAAATTAAAAAATGGTAAGAGCACCTATACACGAATTTATAATAATGGAAAACCATACATTTTTCTATTAGTTGTATTTTGTATGAAAAAAAAATTGTCCTCAAACATTGATTTTTTGACATTACGGGGAATTTTTAGGAGTAACGACATGTATGATGGCTATCAATCTAAAATATAGACTTGCGTGATGCCAGTTGTCAGACAGCATTAAAAAGGTTTAGCATTTTGGTTTTAGCTTCTCTCCACGGCTGTACGTTCTAGTGAATAGTTAAAAATAAAGAAATAATATATTTGAAATACTATTATTTTTACATTTATTCTTTTGTGAAATAGTTATATGAAGTCTGAAACTTATTGTGTGTAAGCAAAAAATAAACTTATTTACTAATTTCTTTACTTCCAATTTTGCAATAAAAACCTTTTTATAAGTCTAAAACACTACGATTTCTATTCAAGCTAATTAGAAGAAAAAAAAGTAGATTTTTAAAGTAAAGTGTTCGTTCTCAATTTTTATTAGACATCAAACGTAAAGTTACAATTAAAAAACTTGGCTTTGTGTCTTTATTTATTTTTTCCCCAGGAGAAAATATTTTTAAAAGTCTTCATTAACTTAATTTTTAGGACAAACCACGTGAACAAATTAAACAAGTTAAAACTTTATATTCAACAATAGGATGGTTAGAAAATTAGTTGCTAGATGGTAGCACACAAATTAAATACCAAGTCCCGACAAAAAATATAAATAAAGGAAATACATATTTTTTTTACAGAGTCGGCAAGAGCAAATCTGAATTAGCTAGAATGGTTTATTTTATAAAAAAAAGTCGATTCTAAAAGTGAGTGATTGGACACTCAATGCAATCCATATATACACGTCTTAGATACGATATTAATTTATAAAAAAAAGAGTGCCATATCATTCAATTCCATTTATTTCCGGAGATTTGTCAAGGGCTTCAACGGAACATTGCTATTTTGTAAATATAACAAATAAATGTATGCTATATGAAGCATATGATTAGGCAAATCATTTTGTATTAAGATATGATTATGTTAATAGTTTACAACAGGGCTGTCCATATTGATATAATCTTACGACACTTTTATGTGTATGTGGGCGGGCCGCATTAAAAAATAAAGATCAATATGAGGGTCGCATCCAGAACCATAAATACAGTTCAGCTATAAAAATATATGGAGAGTACAACCGTTAAATCTAGTTAAGACTACTAAAATTTCGTAATAAATAAAGGTCATATTGCTTATAAAAGTTTTTATCGAAACATTAGACAAGATGAAATTGTTTATGAATTTGTAATTATTATTTCTTTTTAATGTGAGTTCTGTAGTTCATTTTTATTTACTAAAACAGCTATAGCAATATTGATGCCTATAGTTACCAATCGCAGTAAATGTGAAGGTGGTTTATCAGTCAATGAACATCTGTGGCTGGATTTTAAGAATGTCATCATTTAAAAAGTGATTTAGTAAAAATATGTGCTCCCGAACAGTAAGCACATCTTAGGTCCAAAGACCCTCATTTTCAGGTATTAATTTTAAAATATATTCTCCTTTTCTGATTCTGCTAGTATAGAAATGGTCAGATTGTAAATCGCGCAATTCCAGTTGAAGATCAGATTATGTTTCCAATTCGGAGCATGCGCATAGAAACGAGAAATCTAGTGTTGATGCAATTAAAATCAGTTGAAGTCATGCCTAAGAATTTAGGTTTTCGCTCAAGTTTTTTTAATGAGAGCTTTATTTTTTCGCGGATGAAAATCAAAATTCTTAATACATAAGAGATCCACATAAAATCGTTTCGTGGGCCACATCTTGGACAGCCCTGCTTTACAAAATAACACAACAAAAAATTAGATGTGACACATATATTATTGTCTCTAATATACAGGATGCTTCTAAACTCTCTGCCCAAACTTAACCCACAGCACCTCTGGGCAGAAAGCTATAGAAAAGTTTAGTAAATAAATTTCCTAAAACGAAACCTTACATTATTATTATTATTATTATTATTACTATCATTATTATCATCATCATTATTATCATTATTATCACCGGTTCTTACTACCCGTTCAGGTTATACGCACTTACGCTAATGTGCAATGGTAGGGTGATTGTGAGATGAAATGGAGGACCTACAGTTTAACTTGGAATCCGAACCACGGTGGAGGCCTGGTATTCCTCACATTCACAAGTTGTGATTAATAAACATCTTGTCAGAGGTGAAGGAAGGGTTTGGCAATCAGATAAATCTGTGCCGGGACTGAGGATTGAGCCCCGGACCCTCAGCATAGAAGTTCGACACCTTACCCCTAGACCACCAGGTCACCATTACATTACTAAATGAAAGTTGAATTGAATATCAACAATGCCGGGAGTAGACGGCTTTAAGTACGTACGTGTACAGCAAGTTGTATATAATTAGGAGGGAATTAGATTAGTCCCCGAGCCACTCTCTAAACTCTTCATGTCTCACCCATTTAAACTCGGACTACATCACTTCATTTTACAGCATTTATCTTATAATCTTTTGTCCCACTTTAATTTATTTCCTTCCCTCACTCTTCTAGTTTTTAGGTAATATTTTCTCTCTCTCTCTTTTAGTGTGTGTTACTTTGAGAACACGCCTACCATGTGTTCTGCCGCATTCTCAAACAAATAATACCATAAATTAATCTTATTTTCTAAATGGCAGGACATATAGAAAGTGTATGTGCTCAATTGGGAAGATTTGGTAAAACATTATTAGAAAACGGCGAATTACTATCACCCTTTTAAATTAAATAAACTGTACGCTCAACTTTTCTAACTTCATTTCTCCTTATCTGCATACCTCTATCATCTTTTATAGTGATTACTTTTTAAATAATACTTAAGTAACCTTTTGTAACGATTGCATCTAACCAACTCTATCTTAACACGTCCTTAAGTAGCAAGTCCCGACACACCAGTAGTAGATAATGGCAGTGACTGGTTGGTTACCAGGGAGAAACGTTGGAGAGGTGAAAAGAAGAGAATTAAGAGAGGTTGTAACGGGTGGGAAATGAGGTGTGAGAAAGAGGAGAAACTAATACTACAGATATTTTCCACTTTACTTACCCTGGTACACGGGATTGTGTACACGACATTGATAGCGTCTTCTAGTAATGGTCGGCAGGTAGTCGACTAAATACACACTCGTTTTAGTGAATAAAGTACAGAAAAACCCAAGAATAATATCGATAATACTATATTAAGTCATGGATGGCAATTACCACTAGTAATTCTGTGAATAGTAGTCCCTTCATTCAAAATATGAGTTGCAAACGTTTATAAACCCCGGATAATTTATGAGGTGGTTTGATATTCTTTAATATTGTTTTCACCAAAATGTAAGTGAAGATTCTGACCAGTAAAAAAGTTTAACATTCAATTTTAAAGTGTTAAAAATATGTGTTAGCTTACATGAAACCATATAAAAACAATTCCACATCATCTTAAAATTTTATGTTGGGACCTTAGCAAAACATTACTTTATTTGATAGTTATCTATAGTGGGAATTTGGTATGAAGAACAGTTTAAAAATTACATTTTTTTGTTGTCAACATTGAAAATATTTTACTATATTATTAATATTACTTTTTTATTTAGCACAGCGTTCACCCGACCAAGATTAGAACCTCAATCTCCCCATCCTCGGCAGTCTAGCTCAACACAAAACTAGCGTGTCAGCTAACTACACAACCGAGGTGGGTTAGTATATTATTAATCCTATTTTATAGGTAGAGATAGTATCTATCAAACGTGATAGTTGTAGATTATATGACTTGACGTCTGAATACATTCAAACTGTTTTAGAAAGTTTTGTATCTGACATATTGTGTTCTTCCTGCCAGAATATTACTATATGTTTTTAAACTTTTCTTTAATCTCAGAAGTATATATTTTTTCTGTAAAGCGTCGTTGATATGTTTTTTTTACTTTAAGTTCAGAGTTTAAACTTTTAAACTGGTCAGTATCCTGCTGATAATGTTCACCTAAATATCTTTGTAAACAATACTAAAACTTATCAAACCACTTCTCAAGCGTCTGCAAAGGGTCTCATGTAGCACCCTTAAGAATGGTTTCATGTTCTTATGGTGACTATGATATTAAGATTTTGCCTTATATTTCAAGTTAAAATATCTCCTATGATTAATTTCTCCCTGGTTTTGAAGTTGGTATTTTTCCTTGGTAACCAAAATAGACAAATAATAAATATTATATTTAATAATATGTTTTATTCATGGATATTACTCGTGTTCAAGTGGTTTAAGGTGTCATTCTCGCAATATAAATTTTAAAAATAGATATGGTATTTGGCCTAGGCTCAACCAATGTGTCTAATTTCGTTTAAATTGGTCCACACATTCAGCAGCAATCGTGAAACAAACTTAAAGACGGGCGTAAGTACAAACAGACAGATTGAATGCTAAAAGGTCGGTCGAGTTAAAACATGACCTTCGCTCCACTCAGTCAATTGTCTCACTATATACTAAAGCGTTACATCTCATTAACTGTGCATTCATTTTAAAGAATTAGGGAAAAGATATAACACTAATTGTTTTGATAGTGTAATTAAGATTTTGTGAATAACGTGGTATCTACTTAATATACCATCAGCAGACTTTATAAATCACATCATCAAATCAATCCTTCGATAATAAAACTTTGTTATTTTTATCTTAAAAGACCCCCATCCATAAGGGTTGCAGTTTGATTTTCAAATCTCACACATTTCCGTAGTATAAATACATTCCGTTGGCCCCAAAATTGTATTCCACCATGACCCTATCTTATAAACTACATCATAGTGGAACCAAACAAGGTATGCTTTTTACCTTTCATGGTAGAGGGAATGTACACTCTGTTCACTCTGAAAGGTAGCAATCTAGTTTGAACGATAATATTATGGCCTTCTAATATAAGCTTCACCAAGGTGTAACTAAGTTAAACTTGCTACCGTTCAGAGTAAATGGAATGTACATCGTACATGGTATATAATGTTTCTTCTAGATAACATATTAGTTGTCTTAACATAGTTCAGTTTTACAATCAAACTTGTCACGTATTTGTGTTCTATCAAAGAGACGAAAAGAAGGAAGACTCGAGGTTAAACAAACACTTGACATGAGGGAGGCGAGTACTATTCTAACGGCCCAACCCTCGTGAAACTCTTCACTTCCCCTACGGGGAGATTCTTATGTACGGGGCTAAATGGAATCTTCACCAAGAATTGGTAATTTAAGGTGACCTCTTGACCCTCTCTTGGGACATAGAACGTTTCACCAGACTCCTTCAGAGAGAAGGAAATACACACTTGTGTAAGCCGGGTTGGTTTAGGTTGAATTTGGTAACATTACATCTTGAAGTTATGATAAGTAAATACATTTTTTTTTAAATATACCAAAACGCAATAGTTATGGTAGTAATATTTCATTATTATAGGTTATCTAACGTTCGTTTGCCCCTTAAGGTAACAAACTGATCTTGATTGGTACAACTTTGGTAAAGCATATAAGATTAGGGCCACCTTTCAGGATAAACGGTGTTTACATTGGAATAACTTATACACGGACTTATTGGCTACATTGAGCATTGAATTACGTTATTAAATAAAATAACAAGTCCTAAATAACCAGATTTTAAACTACACCTATATATACAAACAATTAAAATCAAAGCAGAACATACTCATTTTATCATTATATTATAGATATTATACCAATTGAATATTTGATTTTGTAAAATTTAAGCTGTTTAGAATCGAATATTATTCTTTCATTGTACTCCTTCAATGCTTAATGATTTAGTAACTAAGATTATCATACATTCATGCCCTTCCTTGTATACAGGATGTTTGGAAAATCATAGCACACACTGCACTTATAGCTTGTTTGAACCAAAAATAATACAAAATCCCTATACACTTAAATCCGAAAACCTATGCTAATGCCATTAAATTGTGTTCAAAGTTTCGGCGTACAGCGCTGGAATAGCAAAGTTGACAAGCATGCATGTACAACAGGTTGCATAAGAGCTAGGGGCGTGGCGCTGCTCATGTAATAATGGCAAGCCCTTTCTGTGGTGTAGGACTGTTAAAGATGACCCTCAGAACGTATTCGCAATTCTCTACGGACTGGTGTGTTGTTTACAATTAACTGTGGCATATTCTGGTGCCGTGTTCCAAGATGTCGAGGTGTGTATTGACGCGCTGATCCAGCTCATTCAATGAGTAAAAATAATCCAAATTGAAGAAAAACCCGTTGACGTAGAATAAAAAATGCTTAATGTATGTTTAAAAAATGTACAAACCCAACCATAGCTCTCAATACACTGACAAGGTTGGAACCTCTAACAAGGGCGTACAAGTATTAATATTTATAATAAGTGGGACGCCGGTTAATGGTCTTATCAAATTCAGTTGTAGTCGGTAAACACGGACACTTCTCTCAAGACCTCCAGGTATCTTATAGGACTCTAGACCCTGAAGTAGAAAGCTGGGCACAGGAGTATTCACTGGGAGCTATAGCTACTTGAATGATATGATTAACAAGTGTGATCGTTGAGATAAGTGTATTTTAAAAGAGCATCATAGCATCAGCCAGGGATAACTATCACACAATTATTACTCCCGTACCAATGACAACAAACCCGTCATAAATGACCGTTCACACTAGTAAAATAAAACATGAACACAACAAATTAAACAATACCCTCTTCCAAAATAAATATCAGTGTATTCCATGGATTACGTAGTTGATATGTCTTTACCTTGACTATGAATTACAATAGTATGTTTTACAATAAAATAAACACGAAGTTTATTTATATTGATTATGAAAATAGAGTTCAAAGAGACAGATAATATATTTATTTATATTATTGTGAATTTATAACATTAATGTTCAAGTTCTAAACAATTAAATTTTTAGTAATTTTAATATTTTCCCCCGGGATGGATACAAAAGTGACGCGTAAGTAAATTATAAATATGGTCATAGTTAATTTGAACACTTTTAGTTTTAAATTACTTAGTAAATAAATAAATATATATTAAGGTTAGATCACTTGAAAGTAGATACAAAAGTTTGTTAAAGTTAGTATAATCATATAAATTGATGCAATAACCTAGCATCATAACTTTAGTTGATAAGGCTTCTCAAACTTACGTTTGGTAAAAAGTATTCTTAGTGGTGATAATAGTTGAAATTCTTACGCTGTGTGTTGACTTGTAGACAAAATACCTGGTAGGTAGATATAAAATAGTATTGAAGGTCATACAACAAAATTATTCCTCCAATGTTCTGAACTATTGACGCTGAGCTGCTGGTTAATTTCGAATGTTATTAAAACACACCACTCTAAGGTGTACATTTTAAGAGAATCTTTGAAAAATTCTTCAGTGATTGTCTACCCCAAATGTTAGTCCAAACAGAACATGATATTAGGTAATATTTAAACTAAAACAAAACTATTAATTTGGATCTATACATTCCTAAAGTTACTTTAAATAATCTTAAATTAACAAATCAAAATACACTTTATCCATTCATTAAGATAGAGATATATAGTCAGTAAGCAAATGTTTAAAGTCAACAAAACTGACCTAAGATAACGTTCATTACATTATCCGTGGCATCATTCATAATTTTCACTCCTCTATGGGTTGTAGTCTTAAGAAAGGCCATCAGGCTATCGTATGAAGCTTAAAGAATACACGGTCATAACAAATAATTGAATATTTAAGTTAATATTATAACTAAACAATAAAGCACAAAGCAACCATGAGTATTATAATAAACACATACACATCAAACGAAACCCTTTGAAAAATAAAACAAACAAGAAATAATTCCCCAAGTCAAGCGAGCCCGCATAAGCGACATCCGTGGAGCCTAGTAGAAACTCAGAATGATGGTAGTCCTTTGCAAGTAGTTTTCTTCTGGTCGGATATCTAAAATTAAGATAAATAAACATTTGCCAAGTAATTATTTCCACTGTTGAGTCTTATGAAAGGGTAACCCTTAGCTGCAAAGATTTTCTAGGCGACTAATGATTGTTCCGTCTAATAATTTCCTTTAAAGTGCAGTAATAAAATCATTGTGGGTTCACGAGTTCATTGTTATTATAACTTAAACTTGGTTGAGTTACTAGTATACTGGGATTTAGGCGATCAGCAATGTTTGCTACGAAAAAAAAAAGAGGTAAATTTTTTGGTCGAGATAACTAGTAGGTTTTAAGCCCGTTACTCCCCGTCCGAAATTTGAACCATACGAAAAAATTAAAAACCCGCCTCGGTGGCGTAGTTAGCTAACACGTTAGTCGTGTTGAGCTTGACTGCTGAGGACGGGGAGATCGAGGTTCGAATATAGGTCTGGTGAATTGGGAGTGATTTTTCCTAAATGGTTTTCCACTCTCCCTCCACGCAAATGCGGGTTCACTTCCTCTACATTCAACCTTGCCAATTCCTAACCCACTAGCGTAAATAGTACTTAAGCGTATAACCCGAACGGGTAGTAAGACGCGGTGCTAAATAAATAAATAAAAAAAATTAAAAACTAATTTCCAATACGATTCCCAGCCATTCATAATTTCCTAGCTCAATCAGTTTCATATAATATACATTATACAACGTGTATCTAAAACATTGCATCAAACTTCGACAGGCTATTCCTGAGGTGAAAATAGAATAATTCACATCAGCAACCTAGGGTCCATCTTTAGTAATAAGGGTGGCATACACCCCTAAAGATAGAGCTAAAAACGACTGTTGTGTGAAATAATATGAAAACTGCTTAGGGTATTACAACGAATATTTGTATACTACTTATTGAAACCTTGATCATTAATAAATTAAATGTGCTGTTACCGTTACCCACCCATATCATGTAAAAAAGACGGGGTTGTAACACTTTTTTCTGCAATAAAACATGTCAGAGTAAGTATTACAGATTTTGACTTAAGATTACAAAACATGGAGTAAAAATTAACAAAAAAGGTGTCTTGAAGAAACTGTCTAGCTCTCCCTGTTTTCGAGATAATCATACATGTGTGATTTCAAAGACGTGTTAATTCCTGCCAGGTAGGGAGCCTGTATAGCTGTGTTGCTAGCTGTGTTAGATACATTTGTCTCTGAGATCAAACTTGTGTGATTATCTCGGAAACGGGGAAAGCTAGACAGTTTCTCCAAGACACCTTTTTAGTTAATTTTTACTCCATGTTTTGTAATCTTAAGTCAAAATTGGCAATACTTACTCTGACATATTTTATTGCAGAAAAAAGTCTTACAACCCCCGCTTTTTTACATGATGTGGGTGGGTAACGGTAACAGCACATTTAATTTATTAATGATCAAGGTTTCAATAAGTAGTATACAAATATTCGTTGTAATACCCTAAGCAGTTTTCATAATATTTCACACAACAGTCGTTTTTAGCTCTATCTTTAGGGGTGTATACCGCCCTTATTATTCAAGATGGACCCTAGGTTGCTGATGTGAATTATTCTATTTTCACCCAAGGAATAGTCTGCCAAAGTTTGATGTAATGTTTTAGATACACTTTGTATACATTCCCCGCAACAATGAATACCACAACCGTAAGGCTAAACAAAAAATATTCAGTAGGTTCAATAGATTTCTATAGATAATCGAGGTCTAAGAACAATCATAAGATAAGTGAAAAAAAAAATATACATAATTAATTTTCAGAAACATACTGGAATAAAGAGCGTCACAGTTCATCAAAAAGCATATGACTATATTACATTAAAACATAAAAATTAAAGATCATGATTTACCAAAGAGCATAACATATCACGGAGAAATGGTGCTAGAAGTTTATTATTTTAATTTCTCTACCACTTCAAGTCCCGCGCTGGTTTTTTCCTTGATTATCGAAATGTTAATGTTCTCATTTTAGGTTAACTCAGTCGACCTCGGTAGTCTTAGGACAAAGTGCTCACCTCAGGACCCGATGCTCGTGGTTTAAAACCTAGTCAGGGTCAATAGATTATTATTGAGAGACAATAAAACCGTAGCACAACTTCCTTTGGAGGGGAAGTAAAACCGTTGGTTCCATGTCGATTGTAGCATTTAAAAGAACTCTGGAAAGTACGTCAAAATAACTTTCCCGGCAAAATTGATAGGTTTTAACACTCTCATCCGTAGAAGAATCTCGTGTGCTGATAAAATCTATTGGTTCAGAAAGTGTACGATAAATATCTCAAATAAATAAATATATTAAAGAATAATTTTTGTTTTTATCATTAGATTATTTCTTATTTTATTTTCATCTGATGGTGGCTGGATATTATTGGGGTCTTCAAATATAGTTTAGGTTAGTAATCTTATCAGAAAATACTTTGAGTTAAAATTGTTACCAAACAGAGAATTTTTCTATTAGTTTAGGGAATTCCGAGCATTCTATTTCATTCAAGTCGAACTCAGGTTGTGCGTTTTATCCCATATATTGGATTTTCAAGTTTCAAATTTTTATCATAAGGATGGCATGCTCCATATGATCAATAGGTCTGTTGAACCTCGGCTTCTCAAGACTCAATTTATACATTTTATCCGTCATATTGGATCCACTACCCCGAAGTTTTCAAGTTTCAAATTTTTCTCAGAAAGATGACACACTTTATAGCTTTCATACCAAATGGCAGATCCTTAGGATTCAATTTGTGCGTTTGTCCACCATATTGGATCTTCCATCTTCCATTTTTAAGTTTGGGATTATTATAATTATAAATACAGCATACTTCATAGCGTGATTAGCAAATTTCAGCTTTCTATAATTCAATTTGTATGCTTCGTCCCCTATTTTGGGTCCATCATTTAATCTTGTTTAAGTTTAAGGATTTTATTATAAATATGGCATGTTCTATAGCATCCATACCAAATTTCAGCTCCTTAGATTATTATCGATACTAACTATCAATAGGTACAGCCACGGATCACATGACTTTCTTGATGTATGACTATATCAGAGTAGCTTTTGTAGCTTATTCCAACAATGCAATGCTCTCATTTCTACCATGCTCGCATGTATGAGAAATTAAATATATACAATATATTTTGTGTTTATTTAATCTCCTATAAATAAACTACACGCATGGTGCCAGAATGTATATGTGAAGCCAGACCAAAATCCTACTCTGGTGATGCTAGCGTGTGTGGTATTGGAGGTTCCCAGAGAACATATGTAACATTAATCGGGATAATCTGGCTCAAGTTCAAATCTACATTACCATAATCCCGCTCTACCAACAAGAGATGTAATGTCAAGGTTGGCGCACACCTGTCCGCATCTCATCGAATCAATTTGGTTCGTTTTTTGTTATGTTGGCATTCAGCTGTCTGTTTTGCATCGAATCGGTTAATTTCTACATAATTTTGTATGAAAATGGTGGTAAAACTGAAACCATGAATAGCTTCCTAGTCGCTTAGGAACGATAAGAGCAAATGTTATAAGCCGTAGTGTGCGCCTACCTTAATATGCACCAACACGAAGTTTCACACTGCGCATGCGCGAAATTTAGCTCTGTCATGCTTGAGTGCAGCCAGACTCTTGATTGATATACCGGCTAGACCGGTTCGGTTGGGTGGTCTTGAAGGTCGTAGTTCGACCCCAAGTGATAGCAATGGCTCTCTAGGTAAATCTTGGTGTGTTATTTACATAACATTATCCTCATCCGGTTTCTTATAAACCTATGTTCTAAATCGCTGCTTTACACTCCTAATAACTTTCACCCTAGTCATCTTTTTTATCTCTCAGTGACAATATTAAACCAATTTTATCCGGTACTCTCACCCTCCTGGTCATTTTCCCAAATATTATATAGTTTAAACTCGCGCCAATGGACACTTAGTCAGTATGTATAGCTCATTTAGTCTTGTTTTCCGACGACGCGTGGAGTGGGGTCCACGTCCCAGATGGTTCTACTGAGTGTTTTTTCCTAAACCAGTTCCTTTTCTTCCTTTAAGCAAATGCGGATACATTTTCTTTAAAACACTACATTAGCTTAATTAATATAGGCCTATATTTGTATAAGTAATACGGGTATTAAAACGCCATAAAATATGTATCGTCTAAAACCAACGGTATTATAACCAATTAGTTTCGCTATTCTCATTATGATATTTTATTATAAACTTGAATCCACGGCCAAATAATTCGGTTGCAGGTGATTGTAGGAATATAACTTTAATTGAAATAGTATCGAATAGTATTAATCGAGATTTAAACACTGGACTCCTGGTTCTCTAGACACATTTTAGAACAATGTAGTCCTTTTATAAAGTAGATCACAATAAAAGCAACACTAAACTGGCACACAGCTGCAATCTAAAGAAATAAAGTCCAGTACATTAACTCAATCGCTAGTGTATTTATTTATTGAGCTATGAAACACAGGTTCTCCTGGAATGGCCTAATAGAAGTATACTATGAGTACATTTTGATCTCTATGATCACAGTGATGTATTCACGACATGGAGAATGGGTGCCGCGTCTGTTATAGAGTTAAATTTGTTTGTAAGTAATGTAATGATGAAATCAAACAGTTTAGAAAATGCATGTTAAATATCCAAAATAAAGAAATAATCAAACACAATATTATATTGGTCAATAGTTATACCTTCTTTCGAACAAACCTACTTAGGTGAGCACGTGGACTAAATGTGAAGATAATCGAATTTGGTGTGCTTGAGGTAAAGAAAATCATTTACATAATAATTATAACAAATCAACACAGCGATCATCCAACCATAAAATTGACAGTAAATATTTAAATTGTAAAATGTATCTTCACATTTTTTTTTTTTTACTAGCACGTATAACATTTATTTTCAGTTATTTCAATTAAGCTGGTGTCCAAACACTTACTTTAAAACATCAACATAAAATAGTACCCATTCAAATATATTTGTACATAAACCATTTCATAATGCATATTTAAATTTAAGGTTAAATGCATGTTTATAACAAAATATGTTCTATGGATGTGAAAAAAAGTATCGATACTTTACTAATATTGACATTTTCCTTTCGATACTAGTATTTTTTACTATATACTTTTTCCGATATTAGTACTCACACCTCGATATCGGATCGGTATCGAAAGAAATAACTTTTTTGTTATCTTCACTCATGCTGAGATTAAATGTTTACTAGGGTGGACTGTGGAGGAAGAATAAATTAGACTATTTTTCACTCACTTTATGCATGACATGCAAGAAGCAACTCTAGCACTCAATCTCTTTTAACTCATCATAATTCATAGCTGTTCTTTCATCTTTGTTTATCAATACAGCCTGATACCTGACGGGTCGAGTGGTGACAATTCTTACTACCCCTTCCTTTATCAATGAGCAATGTCATCACAAACTAAACAAAAGAAGCTCAAACGATGCAGAAAAGTTTATGTGCGTTGATTAAGCAGATGAAGCTGGACAGGGCGTCCATTCTTCTATTGTTTGTCGATAATTAATAATATATCTTGATAGATTGTATAAACGACGAATGTAGTTAAAAAAACTGGCACCTCCCAAAAGTGCATTATGGAAGTTTTTTTAATAAGTTGGATAGCGAAAAAGCTTATTTTAAAATTGTTTTTTTAATTATTAAAAACCATTTTAATTTTCAAGATTTAAATAAATATGAAATAAATTATTATGAAGCAAAAATTGAAATTATTATTACTAGATAAAAATAAACCTTTTTCCAGATTAAAATTTCGATACCGATACTTACTCTTATCGATACTTTTCTTTCGATACTAGTAAGGTATCGATACTTTTCTTCCAATAATTTTAATGAGTACAGTATCGATACTTTTCTTTCGATACCACATCTCTACTTTCAAGATGCTAATCTTGCATATTGCTATGTTCAAAAATCAAACTATTTATTTGATAAGTAAATGGTGAATGTCATCGTAGCATATAAAAATATATCCCTTATATCTCTCATCTCCACGATAAATCCGATGGAGCTGGTGCTGTCTGCGTTCAACAATCTAAGGAACGGTCCTAACAGCGTCACTCTGAGAGAAGTCACCAGTTACATCGCCTCTGAAAAAGACATCAGCAGGAGCGTTGCTAACCATCAGGCCAAGACAGACTTGAAGTGAGGGGTCGCTTTTGGATTGCTCAAAAACGCCAACTTTTATACGATCGCTGATTTCAACGACGTGGGTCATCTGGCAAGGTCACACTGGTGTAGGCGTCGGAGGCGCCGCAGTTACCGAATGAGGCGCTCTAGTGGCCGACGTAGAATTTGTAGGACACTCTGGTAGTAGGAGGAGACGTAGCAGGAGGAGGAGGGGTGGGCTTAGGAGGAAGCGACGCAGGTGACACCACCACAAACGTAGACAGAGCCACAGCCACCACAGAGATAGGTCGAGTTCACCAAAGTCCTGAACTTGACGGTTTCATTCTAACACCCCACCACATAAAACAATTCTTTCAACAAACTTTTGCTACCCAAGGTCCCATTTCTGTCTTCACACAAAATGTGCAATTATTCGAAATATTGTAACAGTAAAAAAATCATTTGAGTATAAACTGTGTCTGGTTTTATATTTCATTTCTTACTTAGTTATTCGATAATAATATAGTAATTTGAACCAAAAAAATGTAAGGCTAAACTTTCGGGTATTATTTTATTTTATTTTTGTGAAAATGAAAAAAAAACTTTTTTATTGATGTTTATTTCATCTCTAATATGTCTGTACTAAATTGTTATGGATGATAAAACCATGCATTGTATTCTGGGGTGGAAAAGTTATATTTATACAGGAATCATATCGTTAAAGTCTAAAAATCTAATGAAAGTACGTATACAGTCATTATAAAGACGAAAAACGCGAGATAATATTTTCTGAAAAAGATTTTATTGTGTTGTGTAAACACGTTGGAAGCTATGTAGATAGGTAGCTTTGAAAGTAAATAGATAATATATTACAAGGAGAGTGATTTTAAGGTGTATATTAGAACATTTACGTTGAAAAATACGTGATGTAACTGTTTCTTGTCTTTTGAGTTGATAAACAAGGTTGTTTTAAAAGAAGTTTGCCTCAACCATGAGTTTTGTCGAGGTTAAATTATATGTAACATTTATTTAATTTAAAAACACTTTTGTAAACATCACAAGTATGACACACGTACTGTTAGTTAAAAACTGATAGTATAGTAAAATAATATTAATGTCAAACGCAACAAAATATGTTTGTTTTTTTCTTAAAAATGTTTGTTTCTATCAAAATACTACTACTGATTTGTGTTGTCTTTGTTATATCAGTGGAGCTAGGGGGAAGAGGTGGAAGGGTGGGGTGAAGGGTTATGTATGACTGGCCCTGGCAACATACTAGGTCGATGGGCGGCAAAATGGAGAGAGCGAAAAGTTTCTCGAGCTTTTTTTTTTTGGCACGATAATTTAGTAGGGAGCTAATCGTAAACTGCGATCCTAGCAGGCATTATTTGGAACAAGAGCTTGCCAACTCTCTTAACATACAATACCCGAAGTTCATACAAGTTAAATAACAACCAACCACTTTACCAGGGATAGGCACGTGAATAGAAGCAGTCAATGTTATTGTGAGCTAATTTGTGACTATGGGAGTCAAATATTAATTTGATGCAGGAGTAGGATTTTTAGAATATAATAGTTACACCACGATATAAGTTAAAACGTTTTATTTAGATGTTTACACAGTCATTTCATCTGTCATTTGTTTAGTTAAGTTGCCTATTTGAATGCTTATTAAAAAATTGAGTGTTTTACTGTAATTTCAATTTTTATTTAAATTTGATATATATTTATATATACTTGCTTATAACAGCAGGGTTTGTCAGACATTCCTGGTCTTCTTCCGACAGTGGCGGACATGTAACCGTATTCTGAGGTTGGGCCACCATTTAGGTCTGAATACTTTAACTAGATGAGATGATGTGATGTAGAGTGTTGTCAATAGAAGTCTGTTTATGTTAACTCAGTTAAGCCTAATTAACCAGACCGTGAGAATTATAGGAACATTTCTCCCTCGGAAAAAACATATGTGGTATCGCCGGGAGTCAAACCCGGGATCTCTATAGAAATAGCCAAGAATGCTGACCACTAGACCAAGATCCGGGCCAAATTGGTAGCAGTAATTTGTAATATACCTAATCTATACAATATGGCAACGCGCACAATAATCACATTTCACATTCTTATTTGAATACAAATCATTTTTGGGTTGGTTGGTTGGCTGGATGGTTGGTTGGTTGTTTCACCCCTGGTAATACTAGTTTGACCAAAAAAGTTGACTCTAACTGGAAAACATAACAAATAATAATTAGGTCTACACTATTAGATTACAACGTTTCCCATGGTGTGTGCTTGTGAGAATGAGGGTTGAGGGGAGGCCTGGGCTGGGTGGATATAATAATAAACATATCTTAGGGCCCCGCGACACTAAGCCATCTGGTCGTGCGACCCGATACCGCTGCGGCCAAAAGAAACTGCGACTATGTGTGACCAGGCCACCTCAGCCATTTTTCCATTTATTTTTTACCCCCTCGAACTTGCAGTCATATAATGAAAGCGGAGCAAGATTCAGTATTTTTATTCTTGATTATAAAATGACGAAACAAAAAAGGAAGAAGAGATTCGACAAGATCCTCCCAGCAATTTATTTTCAAATCCCTTTTACTATACTCTTCACAAGCTAGGTTCAAATAGGCTGGACAGTTTTAAACTTCAATATCAACTATCTTTGTTTTTCCAAATTATAAAGAAAAAAAATCGGGTGTGGCTGTGTCGGCGTACGGCCAGAGGGGTTTTATGTGCATACGTTGCACCGCTTCCAATTTCTTTCGCTCCCGATACTTCCTTATTCGTTCAGACCCACACATTTGGGTATTATTGGCTAGCTGACGAGCCGCTATTTACCGTAGTATACGTTCATCGTATTCCTGGCAGGCTTTCCAGCGAGTATAGGCGGACATTGTGAAATTTCTAGAGTTTTTTCAAATTCAGCCCACATTTTCTTCACCAACACTGTAATTAAATTGAAGTATTATAGTTAAATCAACAGATCTCGACGAGAGTTGTTGATTGACACTAAAACAAGCGTCGTACCACGACAGAGTGCAAATTTACTCAACCCTCCCTCCCCTCCGTGATCCCGACCACCCACGTGGAGCGGCGTACTATTCGAAGGTCAATGACGAATCTTTTATTCCCTCAGCTATCGAATGATATCAGTTTGGTTTGGCTACCTTTAATACTTTATAAATTATAAAGCTATACCTTATCGAATGATTTCGTTACACTCAACTTTTCGTCCCGTACCCCCACTAGTACAATTCTGAATTTAAAGACGTATTCACATCAAAATATATTAATGTACGGTATGTTGTAAAACCACGCTCAATGTACAAACAACACTACCAAAGTGTAAATGAGTGGTGTCGGGAGACGATTCGTTGCTCTTGTTTGAACTGCCAGCGCGCTCGCTACCTGCCATAATACTCTAATGTTAAGTATTGGTCGCCGCGGCCAGTTGATCGCTGCAGTCAAGCGCGCGCTGTCCCATTTACCACACGCATTATCACTGGTCGCCGGTAACGCGGCTGGTCGATCATTGCACGGTGGCCCTTAGATTATTTGATCGCGGTACTTGATGTAATGAAAATCCAATAAAATTAAACAAAAATACTCATTGAACTTATTTTACTTGTAGCACGGGAGCTTGGGCATTTTATTACTAATCTCGGGCGCAATAAAAAAAAATTCCTTACGCCACTGAATACGACCATATTAAAATGTAAATGTTGTTTACAATTAACGTTTATTACTTCCTGGTCAGTTATACACTTGTTTTGTTAGTGCTTATAACGATTTAAGCGGAATATTATTCTCTGAAAGCTTAATCAGTTTTATTTAAGTGGTTCTTATTCTAGTTTCAAGCGATTTGTCAAATGCTAGCGCAACTGTCTGAATCCTTTGTTTTAAATAAATTATAGACATCCTTACTAGTGGACACACGGACTAATATTCAAGATCTTCTAGTCCTGATTAATCGGTGACGGAGTGGTCGGGGTTCAAATCCAGACGTTGTTCCCTGAGGGTTTTTTTAAATCCGAAATAAAAAATACTTTCACTCTGTGAATGAGTGATCATTTCAAATATACAAATATTATTGGATTTATTGTTTAGTACTTTTCATTCTCATATGAGTAATTTTATCCAATTTGGATTATTTAATTAAATATTAACTCACTAGGACCAGATCTTAATGCGTGTACAATACTGAATTGTGAATTAATATAAGGTGCAATTATAATAAAAGAATAATTCTCCAAGGTAAATTTATAAACAAAATTAATATTAGGATTGCTAATTCTTTATATTTTCTTAAATATAAATTAGGAAATATTCAGAATCTCTGATCATGAAAGCTAAGTCCACAAAAATGTTCTTTCGGGTGTATTATGTAAGCGTGTTTTAAAAACCCTACTGATATATAAAAACGAAATGTAGTCTGTGTGTTTGTCTACTTGTTGCTAAACCACGTCCAAACCACTGTGTCTATTGTGTTGAACTCATAGTAAATTACTTTACTACGAATGTAACTAGTATTTTTATTATTATTATTATTTAGCACCGCGTCTTACTACCCGTTTGGGTTATACGCTTAAGTACTAATTACGCTAATGGATTAGGAACTGGGAAGGTTGAATTTAGAGGAAGTGAACCCGCATTTGCGTGGAGGGAGAGTGGAAAACTATTTAGGAAAAACCACCCCTAGTTCACCCGACCGAGATTCGTACCTCGATCTCCTCGTCCTCGGCAGTCGAGCTCAACACGACTAGCGCGTTAGCCAACTACGCCACCGAGGCGGGTGTAACTAGTATTAATTCGTAGTAAATCATTTAACTTGCAGACATTTTCTTAATATTTAGACCTGACTGTAGCTTAAATGGTTGATATTCAGTTATGTCAATACAACGTCACGAAAAGAAAAGTGTGAATACATTCTTCATCGTTTTATAATGTAAACGATTGATTAGTGACGTATTCCTGGTCCTTCTCTTTTTCCCCCTATTTCCCTCACACTTGAGAGCGTCACACCCTAAATCGACGTCTAAAACTGATTACAGTGTAATCTAGCGAGATATATCGATAATCGAAAAAAATCACTTAAAGCATTGCGCGCATACAAAAATCTCTGGCGTATCCGCCATTTTCGCGCTTCACTTGGCACAGTAAGTAAGCCTCGCACTTTGAGGCAGACGAGAGAGATACAGCTTGCTGCAGGGACGATCCATTTTTGAAGTCTCCGGATTACTCCTATTGAACTAGTAATAGAAGATACATTTAACTTAATTTATGTATAGACCAATCAATCCTCTCCGTTCATCGAAATAGTTTCATGTTACAAGTTGTGTTGAGAGGGTTATAGTATATAACTACAACTTCACTTCTTTACCTGAGGAATGGTAAGACTTACATTGAATACACATTATTTTTGTGTAAACGAGCGAAAACAAAAAATACGTTATTTTATCTTGTGCTTCAAATACGAAGATTACTACCAAAATAGGGAAGGGGAGGATAATTAGTCTGAAAATTGGTCCACGTTAGCATGGATAGAGCATAAAAAGCTCAGGGATGATTCATAAATGAAAAATTACTCCTCTATTGCAACGTTTTCCAAATTATGCTCCAGCATGGTTATCTCAGCCTCCGTAAGGGTATTTTAGAATATTCTATATTTGTCATTCACATTATGAAATAACATCAGTGATTAATATTTTCAATTTCTTCAAATTTGATTAAAGGACATTTGACAAAGGAGCAGCCAGAACATGTTATTTTCCCGTTTGTTTTATACTTGTTAGATTTAACTGTCTTTATTGAATGATCATAATATTAGTGTAAACATTTTATGAAGATTGCAGCATTTATTTTTTTCTGGTTCAAGGATTCATTTATTCCAAAGAGTTTGAGAACCTCTACTTTAGTGCACCCAGACAATATTTAAGCCACGACCTCCTAGTACCTATCAATCCACTCTATTAAAAACTGAACGCTTTGGTTAAGGGGTCATCAAACTTATCGAGTAAGTGATACATTTTTAGCGAGCCACCCATATTAAAAATTTGCCGTATCGTGTATTTGATATTATTGTAGCCTGTAGAGAGGATATGCCATCACACGGTTATTTAATTGAGTGGGTGGTTTGAATTTGTAATTGTAATGAAATTAATGTAGACCTATTAGTTATTTTCTTACTAAATGAACTGTTTATTGCTAAAAAAAATACTAGGATAATTAATTTTCAAACAAAATGATAATCAAATATATACAAACTTAAATTTATGTTTAACTTACTGCGAAGAACGGCATTCATTTATTTACACAAGTTGTTTAATGTTTGGGAAGTAACTTTTCACTACTATTCGAGTGTATTTTTCAATATTTTATCTAACACAGCTTGTCACTAATTTAATAACTCTCAAGAAATTCTTTCAGGTGAAATGGGGATCATAGCCGATCTTGTTCCCATGTTTTCGAACCAGGGAAATATTAATTATACTACTCGTCCTCTCTTAGGAATGACCAGGATTTATTTACAAAAAAATGTAAAAGTAACATACAAATTTGTCGATGACAAAATCATTCCGATTCATAAGGAGAATTCAAAAGTAAAACTCACATCTTCTTCTCTTTAATATAGTAACCCGACACATCCATAATAAATTGAAGGCAGAAACATTTTCCGTTTTTATATTCTCACGACAGATTTTCAAGAAATGCCATCTTTTTCTTACATTTACTTGACCGTTAGGGAGGTCTTTAATTTATACTGTTGCACTTAATATGTGTGTAGATCTGAAGATTAAATCTTGAATAAAAACTACAATTGAAGGGTGAGAACAATAAAATTATTCGCTTAAGGGCGAGTGGAAATAGTCGCATACATTGGTGGTTTTGTTAGCGTGGAAGAAGACTTAGCCCATATGGTCGGTGGAAAGGTATCTTCTGGAGAGATGTACGTGTTCGTTAAATAGTCAATGAATTTTGATAAGAGTTCATCATTAGGTGACACAAATTCCAGGTCAAAGGCAAAACAATCTTCGACTATGGACAGATCTAAGAAAAACAGACCAGAACACAATTTCACCCAATGGCCAACCTTGTTCGTAGCTATGTAATCCGTGTACAAACCTAACATCTGGAGGTTCAAGTGAAAATGACGCCAGAAAATTCTTAGTGTTGGGCCAAATGATTCGCACAGAATTGTGAATGGTTTTTAAAAGTCCCCAACGATCTCATGAAATTGTAAGGGCTGATGAAATTCTGAACAAAGAGTTCACTAATTGATTTAAAATTTGTCTGTAGGCTGCTTCTTCTTTTATTTTATCAAGAGGCAAAAGACCAAGAGGATGTATGATCCGTTAAATTATCCATGACGAGTGAATAATTGGAAGAAATATTTTTGACTGTATTAAAATTTTCCATCAATATAAACCGTTTAGAGACCCTTAAAAATTTAAGGCTAGTTCAAAATTAACCCCTGAGTTATTCACCAGAACAAAACTATCACCTTTCTTGATTAGCGGACATATTTGAGCAACTGTGGTGTGTATTATATTGATTTTAGTCTGAGATTTGAGCTTTAGAACGTAACAAAAGTTAAAACCTTAAAAACCTAGTTGCAATGAAAAAGCCAAGATCAGGTAAGAAAAAATAAAGATGAAAACCCGCCCATTATGTTTAAATACTCTCCACACTTTCCGGTCACTCACCGCCACTTACTTTCACCAATCACGATAAATAATCTAAATTTACAATTATTCAACAGAAGAACGATGCTGCGACGTTGGCTAACTACTTCATTCATGTCGCACATAATCAATTATACATAAGTGATATGAAAATACTGGGATGAACTGTGTTCACAGAAAAGGTAAATATTAGCAACTTCGGGACGAGCCATGTTCACGAAAAAAAGTAAACATTTTCAACATCGGGGCGAGTCATGCTTCCTACTGTAGTTTTACTAATCTCCTTATTTGGGATGAGCCATGTACCCCACACATTTTGATATGTGAGCCCACTTCTATGTGTGTTTTTACCTTCTTTGATTGAAAATGATGACTCACACAAATTGGTATGCATTCTTATTTTCATCATTTCTCCACAACTATTTGAAATACGAAATAACTTACCAATGTAAAATTGTAGTACTATTAAATGTAAAAACATTTTATTTGAAATATATTTTTATAAAATCAATA
This sequence comes from Timema bartmani, assembly GCA_902151455.1. NCBI lineage: Eukaryota > Metazoa > Arthropoda > Insecta > Phasmatodea > Timematidae > Timema > Timema bartmani. Next base: position 33,942 of record CABFWB010003633.1, read on the forward strand.
ATTTCTTAACTATAAGAAAATATACATACTCTTGAATTCGGGTGTTTGAAAATGAATTTGTTTCTTAATTTCTTTGGTGAACTAAGATATTTCTCTTTTATCAATTTTTCTTTAACAGTTTTCCTATTTCCTAGCACCATAGAGTAAGTAGCAATGTATATTATTTAATTTATGATATTTGGTGTAATGTTTCTACAACAATGTATAAACCTATTATTGCGTTTCACAAATCTTAAGAGTTTTTAGTAAATGTCCATTCTAAGATAAAATCGGGAGAAAGTTTGTGCAGTGCACCGTACCATTTATTTAACATAGCGATAATGGTGTAATGATGAGCAACTTTGTCATTTGCGGGCTGCTGAGATGGTTTATATTTTACAGTTTAACGGCTAATATTTGTGCACATATGACATTTGTGAGCTGTCAGGTTTCCAAAACACAAGCATACTTCAAGATGACGTAGCTTTTACAGGAGAATTTAACATGAATAGGGTGCACGGATCTTTCACTGATCCCTTCATGTAAATGCATGTGTATGTGTGGGCCGATTCCCTCCTCCTTTGACCCCAACACTTGAGTTGTTATATTCTAAGATAATCACGTAGTTTGAGTCAGTCAATTAAGGTGATGGGTTTGTTAAGATATGTATGAGGGATGTTTATCTTAATTTAATGTCGATGTAAAATAATGTTCTTTAGAATGGTTTAGTTTTATTGTATGGATGAAATATACGTGTTATATACCATTAATTCATACTAGGCCTGTTGCAATTGAAAATGGACAAAACATGGAGAGTATCGTCTTGTAAGGGTAATGCCAAGTTAAACAAAATTTAACAATTGAAAGACTTTTCGAAGTAGATATCAAAGTAAAATTTTAGTATACTCGTATGCCAGAAATATACTTACTTATGTGCCGTGGGGTTATTTCAACCAATTCACAGTTTTAAATTATTCGTGCCTCCCATTTAGTAGATAACCTAAAATACTTAATAAATTTTTGTTTATCTATATTTAATGATTTACAAAAATATTGTTTTATTATTTGTAACTGTCACTACTCGATCCCTACACCGTGAGTAATTTGCCCGGATGGCCTTTTGCATGGAGAGATTGTTGGATTGGAGCGTTGGAATTAATCATACCTGGAGTTTCGCTAAATTGTATTGTAAATTATTGTACAGTACATGTTGTGATGTAGTCAGTTATAAATGATTATGTTCAAAAAGATTCACCAGCCCCCCTCTATACCCCCCCAGTCAGTCATTTACATTGGTGATCTATCTCTACCTCGAACTGGGGACAAGAGAGGACCCTAGTATGCCCCGACACTCCCCCACCCTCCTTCCAGCTCATACTGTTGTAGTTTTAACTCTCATGATAGCTTAGAAGTATGTCTTTATTTCAACGTTTTTACTTAGTTCCATAAAACTTATGTGTAAATATACACAAATTAAGTTTATATGTCTCAGACTAGCAATACAAAGAAGTAGCACTTGTCTATTTGGTAACATTATTATTCCCTCAAATGTTACTAGAAACTGGTAGTAACGTTTAAAGTTATGCATCTTGTGTTTGCACTATGGACAAAAATTTTTTTATAGGTATCTATTTTATATGTACGGTGTGCGTATGAACTTGACCTAGTTAAAATATAGAAGAATAAAGTAATAATTATATACATTGCAATTTTGGGAACACTCTAGCTTTTACTACACGAGCCATCGTTGATTCCTGTTACGTATGAATGACTCCAAAAGTTGATCAGCGTGGTTTTTTTGTCAACATGTATCGATATCCGTTAGGGCTATAAGAATATATACTAATTACGCTTTTAATTAGGTAAAAAAATTTTTTTGCAAGCATTATGATAAGCTTGTCACTGTGGGACAGCAACTCCTAGTTGTAATCTGTCTACGTTGTTTAACGACGTGTGAATCTTCCAACATCCCCCACCAGACTACCTTACGCCATTGAAAACTTTTTTTAAGTTATGCCTGGAATTGAACCAGGGACCTTAAGTTAAGTAGATGGACACGCTAACAACTGAAATAAGGAGTTAGACTATAACTACCCAAATTTATCAGGGATGAATAAGGTTTAATCTAGAGGAAGTGTGCCAGCATCTTAGTATAGAAAGAGGACAAGCATTTAGGAAAAACCACCCGCAGTATACCCGATAGAGATTCGCGCTCTTATATCGCGTCATATTAGTCTTTTCGCCCAAGGAGCTAATCAAATGATACTTAAAACTGACGCGAGTGAAACCTAAACTACCAACCCACCGCTAATGTATTTTAATGGCGGTTCGCTGACGCTGTTTGCGACACGTCCGTGATTATCCACTGGAAACGCATCCTGTTAATCGTTAGGCTACCTCAGCTATGAACTCAATCATTATGAATCAACAACTATTGAACATTTATTATATTATTATATTTAACTTTCTTTCAACATTCTGTAACGCTATTAATTTTGCATAATTTTGTTACGATACATTTACTGCGACAAATGGTCCATTATTATTATTATTACTACTATTGCTAATTTTATTCAGCAGTTTATATTCTTTTTATTGTATTGATGATTCCCAAATCTTCTTTGGTTACGTCTCTTATAACTATCAGCAATAATAATAGAAAACCAAATACTCTTCGGCCCTTGAATCACTAGACATTATATTAATAAATACTACATGTTCTAGAAACCCGAAGAAGGCAGCTAGGTAGTAGAAAACTGATTGAGATTCTTCCACTATTACGCAGCACCTTGTGCTAAATAACAACCACTTACTGAGCATTTTGTGCCTTCAATCACTAACCTGTCCAATCACAGTCGAATATCTCCGTGGGTGAAAGTCCTGACGACGGAGACTGGTATCGATCAGATTTGAACCGGTGCTCGTATTGCAAGAGCTGCCCCCCCCATGTTTCTCTCCCATTGCCCTCTAGGTGGGTCTTAGTGCACCAGGAAGGATCGATGACATGGCATCCCTGATTGGCCGGTTGATATTGGTGGCGACATTGAACCACCGTAATCAACAGCCCGGAACTCTTCAAACTAGCTGACAGTGTTGCTTCCTTAAGAGTGGAGTTGATGAACTTCTAGTCAAAAAGGTCCTAAATACGGACTGAGGGTGCGATCTCATTAGAATAGCACTTTAGTACGTACTAGCACAGTGTCTGAAGGCACGTACATACACTAAAAGGGTGACCAAATATACAAACCGAAATAACTCCGAATTAGAATTATTCAATAAGTGTAACACACAGCTTTAATATTCCTAATAACTCTCTTCTGTGGCCGCGTGTTCTAACGTGCTGCTCTAGACTGACTCTAGACTAGACTGCCGAAAACGGGGAGATCGAGGTTCAATCTCGGTCGGGTGGTTTTCTCCTAAGCGTTTTTCCACTCTCCTTCCACGCAAATGGGGGTGTACTTCCTCTCAATTAAACCTTACTAATCTCTATGCCATTAGTTTAGTTAGTAAATCAGTAAAGAAAGAGGCAACTTAAGAGAACTCTTAAAAAAAAATCTTTCGCTAGTTCTTAAAATGTAACGCTTGTCTTAAAATATTTGTAACCTTTTTATTTCAATTCAATTTATATTTTAAGCACTTTGTTGTTATTTTTTGTAGTTTGTGTTTTTTTAAGAATTTTTTTTGGTTAAAATCTTGGGAAATTTTTTTATTTGAGTAAAAGAGTTTCTTTATATATATATTCTCTTTAGTAAAATAATATTCAGAAGTTTGTCCAAAGCAAAACTTTCTTAGTGATAGTAAAAATGTCAAAGCGCAGATGTTGGCTTACTCCCACAGATTTCTAATAAAAAAATAAGAAAATATTTTACTATAAGCTATCCCTGTTGAGAACAAAATAATGGAATTCTTAACTGTTTGTGTCTGAAAAACAAGAATGACAACTTAGCTTCTATGATAATTTGTTCCGTTCTTTTTAGAAATTCTATTTTAAGAACAGCAGACTATAATAGTATTTTGAATTCTTCGAACATTCTGACTTAGAGCTTTAATAAATTACTTTATTAAATTATATAAGTGGAGTTTTTTGTTTGGAAAATTTAAACATCTGTGATAATGTGGTGAATAGTAAATGTGTAAAGGGGCTATTAATAATGCATAGTATTATTGTGTTTACATAATAGACAAACGAAATTATTTCACAAGGCAACCATCGGTAAGAGAATTTATTGAACTAAAGATAATTATTTCATCACATAAAACATATATACCATTACAAAATAATACTATCAATAATAATATTTATAATATAGCTGAAACATAATTATTTTTATATCCATACAACTCTGAAATATATTGGTTCTTTTCATAATATTTTGATGAACATTATAATCTGTGTACAGCTTACGGACATTTAATTTTAGAACTAAGGCGATACAATATTTTTAAACATCTTCATTGGTTAAGTGAAAGGAAACTCGTTGATATCTTTAAATACAAGTTAGTGATACATTATTATAAAAAGCATTAAAAAAATAAGTTGTAACATAAAAGATTTTTAACGAAATGTAAATTATAAAATAATTATGGCAATCAATAATTTAAAATTGTATCCTAATTTAATTTAGAACGTGAGAAGCAATATATTTAAATATGACTTAAAGGGTCTAGTTGAAAAATTAAGATATAAGTTAAATAAACTAAGATATTATTTTATGATTATCTGATCTGATAAAACTTAATAACAAAAGACTCCCTACCGTACTATTATTTATTGATACATGATCCGTTTTTAATTTATATAGGTACTTCATGAATTTTAAATAGTTGGTGTGCATATTATCTCACTATTCTGCGTAAAACAAATATATTTTTACTTTCTAACATCAAGAGAAACTATCGTGATCGTGAATAAACCCAATTTCTAGATTATGACAAATATTTACTTTTTATATAAACACAAACCCAAAAAAGCGGATCTCTACAATTCTGTTTGTTCCCACGTATGTCTGTCCGGTCTGTCCCTGGCCACGGATCCGAAATGGTTGGATGGATTTTGTTCAAACTTGATAGTTAGAATACCTCAGAATATTTTTTCTTTATTTTTACCCTAACACTAAAATTAAGGGTAGATTACTTATGTGATTTTTTTTAATGTGGCTATAACGGTTTTGTTTAAAATGTATGTGTAGGATTTGTTTGACATGATACGTGTATATTTGGTTTTTGGTCAAAAATTCGTTGATGGGTAGTTAGCTACCTAATGGTAAATTTTTGAAAATATCTCTAATGATATGTTCAAAATGAAAATGTAACCTATATCTGGAGATTGTGTAGTATGAAAAATAACAATCTATAGTTGTTTTTGGGGAAAAAACTCATTTATGGGTATTTAACTAATGACAGATTTTTCAAAAACTTGATATATTTTACAAATGGCTCTAACGATTTGTTTCCAAATGTGTATATTAGGGGTGTTTAACATGATAATTAGCACTGTATATTTGTTTTGGGGTAAAACCTTATCCATGTTTATTTTACTGATGACTGTTTATTCAAAAACTATAAATTATTATTATTATTATTATTATTAGCACCGCGTCTTACTACCCGTTCGGGTTATACGCACTTACGCTAATGTGTAATGGTAGGGTGATTGTGAGATGAAATGGAGGACCTACAGTTTAACGTGGAATCCGAACCACGGTGGAGGCCTGGCATTCCTCACATTCACAAGTTGTGATTAATACACGTCTTGTAAAAACTATAAATACTTTTAAAATGACAATATCAATTTGGTTCCAAATTGGGTATTTTATGAGTGTTTGACAAGAAAAATAACATCGTATACTTGGTTTAGGATAAAAGTTCCATAGAGAGTAGTTAATTGATGAGTGATTTTTGAAAATTTAATTATTTTGAAGAGGGCTATAACGATTTTGCTTGAAATATATACTGTAGTGTTTGTCATGAGCATGACAAATAAAATTGTATATTTGTTTTTGGGGGACAATACGGCCATAGGTAGTTTACTGATGACTGTTTTTTTTATTTGAATATTAAAAAAAATATTGCTTTAGTGATTTGGTTCAAAATGGGTATCTGTTGAGTTGCTTTTATTATAAATAGATACACAGATTTGTTTTTCTAATAAAAAATCATTTAATAGAAATTAACTAACGACTGATTTTTGAAAAATTTGATTTTTTTAAATAGCATTAATGATTTGGTTCAAAATTAGTATCGGCAAATCAATAAAAATATATATTTATGTATGTAAAATAAATTAATTTAAGGACAGTTTACTTAGGACAAATGGTAGAAAATTCAAATTTTTTGAAATTGTCCTTTAAGATTGAATTCAAAATGGTAATCTGTGAATAGTTTTTCATGATAAATTAGAATACGTGTTTATTTTTACAAATAATAAATAATTTATATTTGATTATTTAAATTTTGTTAAAGATATTTGAGAAATTTTGTCTAAAATGTGTATATAATGAGTGATTACTGTGATTAACATGATGATGTGTGTTTTTTGTGAGGAAAACATATTTAAGTGTAGTTTATTTAAAGCCTGATTTTGAACTAATCTTAGAAGCAGTAACACACAATATAAGAACGTTTGTGCGAAGGTTATTACCATTTATTTTTCTCCATTAGAATAAAAGGAAGAAAATATATCTCATTTTCCTTTCCAAGAAATAAAGAAATGTAAATGGCTCCATTGTAAGGATTTGAACATAAAAAATAATAAGGTGTCGGACCAGTAACCATCTAATGTTTCCCAATTACTTTCTGCGGGAATATGTCTCGAATGGTAGCACCACATCTCAATATATATTCCTTGGTGTAAAATAGAACTATTTCAGTTATCTTTCAGAGTAAAATGGAATAATGTATTTTGTGATTAACTTTACTAATGTCAAGATTGTTTGAAATAAAGTTTTGAAATATGTTTATCTAAATTAATTCAATGCTCAACTGTCCCACACGTGATTGGGAGATAAGGGTTAAAGTCCCAGAGAAGTTTCCTGAATATGTTTCCTAATTTTTTTTCCTGTTTGTATCCACGAAATACAGGTATACTCGCTGTAAAATCAACATTAAGCCATTTATCTTCAAGCTATATGTCAAAATTTACCTTTTTTCACCACGTCTCAATAGTCCTTTGGGTTTAAGTAGGAATACAATTATTATCACCCTAATAGAATGGGAGAGAAAGGTAGAAATATGGAAGAAATATATTCACCTTTGCACTTCCTCTGAGTTCTAACTTCCTCATCCCTACCAATTAGCGTAAATAGGTATGAGTATATTTAAGACTCACATTTTTTATCAAATGTAATTTATCATAATACTAATATTATATAGTAACCTATTTTTAAACTATTTTGTCCTAGTGCGTAATCAATTATTAAATAAATTTCACAATCCATTTCAATATAATTCTATTTAAAGTCTATCGGGTGCCAGGCCTATCCTTTGAGGGAGATAAGCACTAACAAAGAGTGTACATATAGGATTGAA
>CABFWB010003633.1:42034-75037 GCA_902151455.1 Timema bartmani
TTTTTTTTTTTTTGCCAAAATGAGCTTAAAGACACAATTATGTGTATCAATTTTCTTCCACACATAGGTTCTGTAAATTTTAAAGAAAATTAAATCAAAGAAATGTTTTAAGAAAATAAAACAATCGACGAACATAAAGAACATTTCCTCGTTTGTGTTTGTTTGAAACATTAATGAATTAATATTAATAAACACGTAAAAGAATGAAAGTTTTATATTTTCAAATTGATTTCTAAACCTATTTATGTTCAAAATGGGCGCTCATTGTTGATATATCTCACTTTTGTTGTCCAACGCTCCTCTATACCAACATATCATCTTGCTATTACGCTGTGCTCAAGTTACAATTTCCCCCTCACACCATAGTGAATAACGTTATTTTTGTTTTTCCACTCCTACGGTCCATCCCAACAACATGCCACGGTAAACCTGACATTTGCCCCATTTTCCTTCTTTTACTTGCATTCTATATTTAATTAACAACTGCATATATTTTGCAAATAACTAATTTCTTAGATACGATCATAATTATGTAATTAGCTGCAGTCGGATGGGAAGACACTTTTTTGATTCATAAAAAATTACTGATGCAATTTGTCTAGAATCCTGTGATTTACATCTGTGACTTTTAATTGAATTATACTAATAATCTCGAAAATTTAATCAAGGTTGAATGGGAATAAATATGTTTTAATTTTCTTAAAACTTATCTATACCATAATATTATTATAAATACCATTAGTTCCTACTTTTATATAGATATTTTAAACTATAAAGGTTACTTTTTTTAAATCTAATAATTTTTACAACTGTCTAAATTATCTTACTCACCCTGGTCATAGGACATTTCACAATATTTTTATTTTGGGCAGCTAAAACACAATATTTAAATCTAGATTATTATTCAATATCACCCATTTTATTTTTTAGACTTACTATCAAAATTTACACACAAGAACATATTACATAAATACAATTTCACTTTCTCCATAAAGGTTCAACTGTAACAAGGATGAAACAAAACATACAACTTTATGCTTTAATAAAATAAGGGATGGCTTGAAGTTGCGCAGGGCCAAGAACTTTCTGAAAAGCCCCTGAAGCGAGCGATCCGACTGTAAAACTGCCTGAACGTTTCGCCTGTTCCATCATGCATAGTAAAAACATTAAAGTTACCTACTAAAATATTTATTCAGTAAGGAAGCTCTACTTACATATATATATATATATTCCCAACATAACCGTTGAATATGAAGTATGTTTGATGTTGAATGTCATTACATTGAAACCCTCTTTCTATTCCACATCAACTCGTCTTATTTTGTTATTCACAAACATCTGATAAAAAAAATATAACTTTCCAATTCTTCGCGTAATCCTACATTGGCAAGCTCCAAGCATATAAAGTAACTCACCAAACCAACAGGAAACCGTTTTTTAAATAAGACTTTTCTACATTCTAGCCATACAGAACTGTTTTCTTCACGAATATATTATTTAGACATTGTTTGAATATGTTTTTAATCTGACGCATGGCTGACTACGAATAGGATTTATGGTATTCTCTACTGGATTTATATTACGACTGTCAAGGAGCTGTCAAAACGTGTTCAATGAAAGTCAGTGGAAAATAAGTTGATGTACCACAGGTATACATTCCTCCCTCTCCCCAAAATATAGATTTTATCTTAATCTAAAATACAAACGTTTCTTACTTGGGCTAAATATCATGCTCTAAATATCTAAACTATAATATCATCAAGGAGCTATATGTTTTGTAGTTAAACTTTGCATACGCCTGTACAATAACTTGTACAAGGCTAACGAACCTTGGGAGGTCGAAATGATCTTTTAGTAGTGAAACAGCCGCATCAGTAATCATACTCGTGAATTTTGAAAAATTATTCATGGAAATATGGGAGTCTAACCCATTAGCCAATGCTCTGCCATAGAGCTATCCAGGTATACCTCCCAGTTTCAGGGTCATTATTCACTCATAGCTCATGGCAGAGTCTGTGATAGACGTGTGGAAATCATCGGCTACCTATTGCGCTATTAAGTTACATGTTAAGTTATTACGTTACAAAGTCTTAAATTATAACACATTAGGGGCCATAGAAATTTATACATAAGAATTTATACTAAGGATAGGATAACAAAGACCTTTCAAATAAACATATATAAAACCAATATACAAACATAGAAACCATTATATATGAATACTTGTAGACCTACAAATAGACAAAGATAATTTTAGATCTAAAAGCAAAAATGTTTACAGATACACGTAAATAAGCCCCTATACAGACATAAATACCTGCAGAGAAACTGCAAAAAAAACCTAGTTTTTCGGAATAGAGATGACGTCAATTTTCCCCCCATCTACTCTCAAAGGTAGCAGTCTTGCCTTGCTGAACTATATTATGCCCCTATGTTATATGTTATACCACATTGCAGAGTTAACTTTCTTCCTTACAGGGTAGACGAGGGGTACACATTAATTAATTTTGAAGCATCTTTTTTCAATATTACAAAGTCTTTTTTAAGATCCATGACTATGGTAAAAAAACATAAAATTATCACTATTGAATCCTTTACTTTAATCACCTGTTTTGTATAAAATAATTGCATTGGTGTTAAGCTTGGAAAAAAACTACATGTCTATTCATCAAATAATGTTGTGAGTTATGTATATCCTATACTTCTATTTGTGTTTATATTTTTTGATGCATCCTCATAGCCTGTTTCCACAGTATTTTGAGCCAACGCCATACAACCGGGAATAGGAATTCAGTGATTTCACCGTAAGCCAAATGCCTCGATATGGTTCAGTAGCTTCATTTCTGAGAATTTTTTAGTTTGCCTCTGAACAAATTCTGTTACAATTTTTTTTACACTGATATATGCTACCTGACCTCTAAGCACCCCACCTTGAACCATCTTATTGAACTTTCTTTTGACCCCTCTCCTGCACAAACCCTTGACATTCCGAGACTCACTTTTTCTTAGACTTCCCTTCTCCATCCCACTGCCAACAATTTCCACCCCACCATTTTCAGTTTCTCCAGGAAGAGAAATAAAAGGAAAAAAAACACTTAACTTTTATTTGAAAATATCCTCTTTTTTTTACTTTGGATTCTTTCCTAAGCCTCATAAAATTTCATTTCCTTCTATTTTTACTTCAGATTTCTTAACCATTGACTCCTTTCTTCTATTGTTGTTGACTCTCATTGAAGTTTAAAGATATTTTCCTATAATTATGATTTCTGTGCACCTAATGGTTTGACTTTAATTAGAAAAGCCGTAACACAAAACGTATCATAATATATTTTAACAAATTTGCTACTCATGAACCTATTTACGTTTCTCAAATAAATATTAAAATACCCCGAATCAGTGGTCACATAATATAACATATAATTCTAGTGATAGATTGTATTGATGTAAAGGGGAGATCAGGGTTTGAGTCTCGTTTGGGTTTACTGAGGGTATTTTCTCCTAAATGGTTTCCCACTCTCCCTCCACTCAAGTTCGGGTACCCTTTTTTATAAAATAGTTCCTATCTCATCCCTATTCTATTATTGTAATTAATGTATGCGAATAAACAGAACTGATACTAATACAAGGTGAAAATAAAACACCCATTAACAGAAAATATTATAATATATAACTGTTAGTTTTGTGTAAAGGCTACTAAATGTGTTTAGCCTGGATACCAACTCGTAGGATGGAGATTTAATGAAATGCCATTGACACGCTAAGATTGTGACAGTCGATTAAAATTACTGAATAATAGTATTAGACTATACTGTCAACATTAGCGGAAAACATAATACCAATTGATTTTGTCTATGTTTATATAAGAACATTACATTATTTTTTTATAAAATTAAAAAAAAATTGCATAAACTAATATATTAAATATAAGTCAAATAATATTCCAATTTATTCTTTAAATTGAAAGATGATACCTGGACACGGTAGTCGAACTCGGGACCTTTGGCTTAGTACGCCAATGCTCTGACCACTGATCTATCCATGAGTCATCCCGTACCTAGGGTCATTCTTCGCTCATATTTTAAGGCAGAGTCTGTTATGGAATGGCCCTGGGCACGGGACTACTGTATAGCTCAGTGGCTAGCGCATTGATATCCTAATCCAAAGGTCCCGGGATCAACTCCCATGTCCGGGTGTAATTTTTCAATTTAAAGAATATGGTATTTAGATGCAGCTATAAAAACCAAATATTATAATAATAATCGAGACTGTCTTGAGATTTTTTTGTAGGTCTAAATATATCCGAGTATATTATTTTTATTTAGAATCTCCTACGATAAATTATAGATGCATATAAAAGTGTTAGGTATCTATGTAGCAGTTGTACAGTTACCATTCAAGCCCCAAGTCACTGATGCATCCCAACTGTAGTGTTAACTACGGTAGCTAGCTACAACACATGTTCAACTAACCAAGCTTCTCTACAATTTCGCAAGACCCCTCCGACACGTGTTGACTGGATACAACATTTAGGTAAAGTACAAAAGAGTGGTGCGGAGCTTAGCGGGATGGTGCGGTGCGGAGCGGAACATTGACTCTGCAGACAAGGAGCTTAGCGGAGCGGAGCGTTCCTCCCAGTACCCTATTTCATTCAGCATCATGTCTTTGTCAAGACTGCAACGCCATTTGTTTCTCCCCATTATTATATTTAGTTACTATTGTATTTTTACTAGCGTACAAAGTGACCACGTTCAAAAGTAAACATTTTAAATTCATAGCTCTTTTCATATTGCTTCAAAAGCAGTGCTAGAAACAGATTGTGACGACAAAACTTACTTTCGCAATACAAATTAGCTGCCACCTCTTTCCATAACTTGTCAACTATTCCCCGGTTGTAATGCTGGGGATTCTTTACTTGCCATAAAGCTTTTCTGTTATACACCTCAGCCAAAAGTTGCTCAATATCTATGTTATCCATGTTGACTACCGCTCTGACTGCTCTTGAAAATCAAACTGGCTTGCTCCGCTTCGTGCCTCTGTCTGTGTGTTGAGTTATATGCTCTAGTACAGTGGTTCCCAAACTTTCTAGACTCGCGAACCCCTTTCACAAACATCCGAGTTGCACGAACCCCCTGATAAATATCCATAGCCATGCACTTAATTTTATACCTAATTCTTATAAAATGTATTTATTAATTGCAATCAAAAGGTTTAATACCTTTAAATTAACCCAATATGGAGCTGTGGAATACACCACCAAAATTAATGCAAGAATATTGAAACTAAGTAAGTACAAATTCAAATAATTATACATTTATTTAAAAAATTAAAACTGAAATTAAATAAGCAAAATAGTAACATTTTCTTATCTTTATTTTCACAATATTATCACATTTCACATGTTTTTTATAAAGTGGTACTGGAAATTGCAGCTTTGACATAACTTATTATTATTATTATTATTATTATTATTAATAATAATACTAATAATAATAATAATATATGCACCGTGTCTTACTACCCGTTCTGGTTGTACGCACTTAAGCTAATGTGTGATGGTAGGGTGATTGTGAGATGAAATGGAGGACCTACAGTTTAACGTGGAATCCGAACCATGGTGGAGGCTTGGCATTCCTCACATTGACAAGTTGTGATTAATACACGTATTGTAAGAGGTGAAGGAAGGGTTTGGCAATCAGATAAATCTGTGCCAGGACCGAGGATTGAACCCCGGACCCTTTGACATAACTGAAATCCCTTCCTCTAGTCACAAAATTCCATGCCGATTAAAGTTTCAAAAACTGTTTACGAGTTTTAACAGCTACTCATATCTTCATATCTTATTGAGATTAATGCGCTTGCTTTAGATGGCAACCAAAGACGATAAATAAAGTTTCAAGACACTTTCAGCACTGAGCCTGTTTCTGTTGTGGAAAGTGAAACCAATTATTGGTGGGGGTGTAGAAAATGTACATAGTTTTATGAAGAGATAATGGAAAGAGACCTCATTAAGTTTAAATAATATAATCTTGTAAATGTTCCTCACAAAATTTCACAAACTTTTCCTTAAAAATCCACCACTACGGAAATATTTTGATGGACCCTAGGAAGGGGGTTCACGAACCACAGTTTGGGAACCAATTCTTTAGTAGGTTCTTGTTTCAAAAGCTGTGGTTGCTCTGCTACTCGCTGCTCTTTGTGTGACTTCACCCAAAGACGGACTGATGGCCCTCACTATTGCTAGTCGACCCAGCCATTCCTAGTGGTGATTCGGGCAACCTAGCCCCCCTTACAGACACCTTGATTATTTTAACCTGCATTAAATAGAGATATTTGAGTCCATGCTCCCCTTTGGTCCTATAAATCACCCGAGCACTCACTGTTTTCGAGTAATTGAAATATATTTGGCTGCGGTATATGTAGGGGTAGTTTGGGTTGCTCGGGCACACTCGGATATGCACGGCAAGAAGCTGCAATGTGGACAGGTTTTACACATTACTTAGTTCCAAATTTATCTTTCGGACTTAAAAATAATTCAAATTGATTAATTTATCTTTAACCTTTCAAAATTCACTCTAAATTTCAAACTCCATACCCTTATGGTCATTATATATTATATAATATATATTGTTAGATTAGCGTTGTTAAATTTAAATCTAGTTTAAATTTAGTTTTATTTCGTTTATATAATGAATTCTGTTATTTTATATAATTTTTCTTACTCTTCGTTTTGAAGATGTCTCGTTTATACGTAGATTCAAAGTCCTTGGGGCGATATTAGACTGTACATTATAGTCGTTGATAGAGCTAAATAAATTTAATTTAAATAAATTAAACATATCATTATTTTGATTTCGTTTATATATAACTAATGCTTGTAACATTAATTTATCTTTCTTAGAATTCGTTTTGAAGATTTTCTTGTTTTAAATTTAACCATACCTGTGGGGCTAGATTACTAGGTATTTATCAGTCAGAACCAACTTCAATGTGGTTTATTTAACTGATTTTATTTTTGCTTTATTTCTGGTCTTAAATATTTATTTCTACATCTATGGTGGAATCATATTCATTCGCTGAACAGATTCTTCTTATTTATGCGACTACGAATTTACATGTTCGCCCAAAGCCTTTGCACGGTTTTTCTTTGTAAAAAAATACATTTTTGTCTTATTGAATAAAATCTTACTGTGAAAGTGAATTGTTATCTTGGTTCTTATTGTGGTACATAACGAATAGATATTTGAATTCTTAAAAAAGGATCCCCCACCCAATGGACTGGGACAGCCGTGGTTCACCCTCACAAGGACTATACAGGAATCCATCCAGCGTACGAATGGTGGTAACTGCCAGCCAGCAAAAGATTTTTTACCGCAAACAATGGTTGAAAGAAATTGTTAACGCATTTGTAAAAAACTATTATTTCTTTAGTAATACTAAATTATCGATTAAAAGTGTTATCAAACGCGTCAAATAATACTTCCCAGGGTTACTGTTTAATTTGATTTTTCGTTAACTAATTGAAATAACACAAAGTGTTAATACAACTATTGTTTTATTTGTTTCGTGGTTGTGGCAACAAGAAACATTATATTGCAATAAAATAAAAGAGTGTGAAATTAAATCTATCACCAGACGATAAAAATAAACAAAGCGTGCAACGGTACAAATAGTTAAAATTACAATGAAATATTTGTACACACCCAAAACTACAATTGATGTGGCCTTAGTGACGAAAATAAAACAATGTGTGTTTCAAAAGCTTAAAGTTTAGTTATATTATATCTTAATTGATTTATAAAAGATAATTTCAGTTTAAATTAATTAATAAATAATTTTACTAAATAACTAGGGAAATTCATAAATAAGTGTAAACATAATCTGAAATAAGTGAAGTTTATTTCCACCATTATTTTCGAGATGAGAACACGTAAATTAAAATCCATCATGGAGATCATATTTTTTTAAGTAGAAATTATTTATTATTTAAGTAATAAATCGAGGGTATGATTATGTTCACTTAAAATAGTAATATTTGAGTTCGGAAAAGTGTAGTTTCTCAGTATGATTGGATGTGGCGAAGACGCATTACAACATGATCACCAAAATTAGCTAAAAGAAAGACTGTTCTGAAAAACGTAAAAATATGGTGAAATTCCAAAAAAAGCTCAACACTAACCAGTGAATTGTAGATCAGTTATTCAATATTTCAGTGGAAAGTGTAAAAATAGGTGAAAGTTCTTTGGAAGTAGCTTTCTATGGTTTGTTTGGTCTTTTTGAAGTCCAAACGGCTTATACTAGGTGTTTATTCACTTTTAATTTCTTTACATAAAAAATCGATAATACGCGTCTCTTTTTGCAAGACACGAATTTCATTACGGGTGTTTTTTTTATTTATTTTTAAAGTTCATCCAATCGGATAATTGCATTAAATAACTAATAAACAATTTATAAATTTGAAATTCTAAATTCTAAAATGGCAGTAAATTACTCTTAATATTTGATTAAAATAAAATTCAACTAATGTTGATCATATCAAATGAGAGATAATCAAATATGCAAACAAAAACGATCAACATCTGCCTATTAAGGCAATGTTGGTTCAGCCAGCTGCATGGAGGTTTTAAACTTCCCCCACTTTATTAACAGAGATGCTCCACGATATTACATGAGACTTACCGAGCTACGTTCTAACTCGAAATTATATTAATCTATAGCCAAACAATTAGACATGGGATATTAAAACCCTTAGTTATTATTTTAAATATCACACTAAGTTATTATTAGCACCGCGTCTTACTACCCGTTCGGGTTATAAGCACTTACGCTAATGTGCATTAGTAGGGTGGTTGTGAGATAAAATGGAGGACCTACAGTTTAACGTGGAATCTGAACCACGGTGGAGGCCTGGCATTCCTCACATCCACAAGTTGTGATTAATACACGTCTTGTCAGAGGTGAAGGAAGGATTTGGCAATCAGATAAATCTGTGCCGGGACTGAGGATTGAGCCCCGGACCCTCAGCACAGAAGTCTGACACCTTACCCCTAGACCACCAGGTCACCAATATCACACTAAAGAAATAACAAATCACTTAAGGAAAACAACAAAAAATTCCTTTACGAGCATGCGTTGCTTAGACATCTTCCGACGTTGATTACATATTCCCCAACGATGTGGTTTCCAGCAAGTAGTCTGAAAGTAGAAGACCAAATAAATTGAATATCTTGACAAGTTAAGTGAAACAATAATACATAAATTCCCCATCTTCCATATTACTTTCGGTACAGAATATGTACTGTACCTATATTTTGTCAAGGGAAGTTGAGGACAGTGAACAGTTTACATTGTGAGGCTCGAATTTGCCAAATTAGGCATAGTTTTACCATTTATTTCCAGAGCCCTGTGTAAAATTGGGCATATTCCTTAGTTGTTATAATAACCTCATGGACCAAAACTGTTCTTCAGGGATATTTTACTTAGAGAGTGTGTTTAAAAACCTTATTGTTATCTTGTGATTATTATGGTGTGTGAAGGTAGTAGAACATTAGCTGCATTCGGAGATCACTAATAATTTTTTACAACTGATAATTTGTTTGAACCAGTTTTATTAGTCTATATTTGACCATAGAGATTATGTAGGTTTCATTATGTTATAATAAGTACAGGGTTTATTTCATAGTGGACCAATCGTATAGCATGGCCGACTCTGTTAAGATAAATAAGTTTGGTTGACATGAATAGCTTAACCGACTAGGTCAAAAGGTTAAGTTAACGATTGATTTTTTATATATTTCTTCCAACCAAATGCAATTGTACATGCTTTCATTCCCTTTCCCTTCTAACCACCCATGAAAAAGTAATATTTTTTTATATAAAAAAAGTTTTGCGCTGATAAAACCTTGTTCGTGACTACGAATATATACCCGTGTAATATTTTTTAAATCTTCAGTTATTGCTTTTGTCTAGTACCAGTCATAGATTCGAGGGACGTGCTGTCTAAAGAGGGAGACTCTCTACGTCCTCTCTTGCCACTAAAGAACAGACAAATCCTCAGGAGTGATAGACTGAGTATTGTTTCAAATCTCTCCCCTCACCAACCCTTCCTCGGCATCTTGTGTGTTTTAGGGGAGGTTGAGTAAACATAGTCGACAGACTGCTTCATGCATATGATGAGAACATTCGGACAAGAAAGCAAATAAAGCCGTATTTGTCAAAAAAGAATGTATATTTCCTTTTTCCCTTTGTTCTACATTTTTTTTTTGCTCTTGAAAATTCTTCTTTGATTCCTTTATTTTTCTTCTTTTACTTCTTTATCGTAACGTGTTTAACAATAGCCAGTTTAAGTCTTGCCTCTTTCTTTATTTTGTTTCGAGTATTTGCCATCATCCCCAAGATTGTAAACCAATAGATACTATCATTTGTAGGTTTGGTTGATCAGGTTTAAATTCCATGCATGCAGCCAACCCCCAACGTGGAACTTAATATGTATTTCAAACATTCATATGACATTGCCATTGGTAAGATTGTTTTCAAACCTGTATTTTGAGGTTCGACCCCCTTCCCCCTAGAAAATAATATCAATAATATAAATATTAACTCCTACTCAAAACCTATACTAGTAACTTATTTTGTATGTTCTTATAAAACATCTTAGTAGTTTATATTCTTCGGTAGCCACATGGTCGAAGATGTAACTCTTGCAATAGTCTAACCACTGATAGCAGTGAGATTGGGCTTCGAATCCCCATCGGGTGTCCTAAAAAATCACCCTCAGTACACCCAATTAATGGAAGTTTTCCAAAATGGTTTTCCACTCTTCCTCCAAGCAAATACGGGTACACTTCCTCTGAAATGAACTTTCCTCAGCCCTAACTCATTAAAATAATCATTGTATGCGTGTAGCCTGAACAGGTAGTAAGACGCGGTGCTAAAATAAACCTTACTGTACTTGTTTGTGCAGTGCGCAGACATATTAACTAAGCTAATGTGGCAGGTATGAGGTAAGTAGAATTTAAATCAAATGCACTGGCATTTGTATGAAGAGAGAATGAGAAACAATTGAAGAGTAAACACCCTCTGTGTAACCAGCTGGGGTTTGAATACCGACCTCCCCATCACTTGTAAAACTGACTAGACAAAAACGAAGTGCAACCCACGTGTCCACCAATAAGGGTCACTAAAGTGTAAAAACATAAAATTTAAATGGACGATTAATATATTCAAGTATTTGTTAATGGACTACCATCTAACCACGAGTTTTATTAAAATATTCATTTATATAACAAAATAAGATTGACCTATCTAATATTTCTAAAATATGAACTTATTTAACGATAACTAGTTTTTAAATGTAGTTATTAGTAAATTTATATCCCCACAACGATGGTCTTAATTCCTAAAGCGTCAAGCTCATAATACATCAAATTGCCTGTGACTGGGGGGTCAAGGTTCGAATATTGGCTAGGTTCACTTTTTTTTCCAGATGTGAACTATAACTTTGGTTTTCATTCATAATCTCCATACTAATTGAGTTTTACTTCTTCTAAACAACCTGGTATAAAACCTTGTGATTGAAATAAAAAACTTAAAATTCTGAATTTCTGTATTGTCTACCTTAGCGGTACATTTTCTGGTAAAGTTTTGCTTTAAAACTTGTTTATATCTGTCCCAATGATTATTATTACTATTAGGCATTTTATCCCATTCATTTCGTCAGGCAATGCACCCTGTCCTTTGCCTCCTCCTTCAGCTCCCAGTTGTAACCTCTTCTTGTTGAAAGCTTCCTTCGTCATGGCAATCCTTGACCTAATATTCTTGGTTCAGTAGACATCCTTTGTCAGCAGACTTCCCAGGTACTTGAACTGCTCTGTTTTATAATTCCTGGTTTCCAATTTTTGATTTTCAGTGGCTCTTCATGTTTTAAAATGCTATATTTTCTCCCCATCTCAACCAGCCATTCCATCATTTCCCGTAACTATTCTTTATTTTTGGTCAGCAATATATCAAAAATTAATATTACTGGCCTATTTTATTTACTCTTTATGTTCCCAACATGGATTAAAATAAATCTACTAAAAAATATAACGTTGGCTCTTTCATTCATGCCATTCAGGTTTGCCTATAAATATTATTAGTCTACATTAGAATATGGTCATTTGACACACTACGAGTCAACTGTAGCCTTAAAAATGTGGAAATGGTGTTTGTAGATTCAGTTAATATAGGTTATATTCTAATTTTAATTCTAAATTTAAAAATCCCTTTGAATATGATTGGAATTTAAAATGTTTTGGGACATACTTGGTGTACAAGTTTGAAAAAAAAAATTAAATTATAAAAATTGTTTTGAATGAACTCCGGGAATCATTGTCGAAAGGAACTGCTTCAGGTCTCGAATATATATATTTGTAATTTATTTTCTGGGAAGATTATAGATTTAGTTTCGGTGTTCCTTTACTGAGAAGCCCAAACTATTCATTATTTAGAATAAGTTTAAGCACCAGGATTATTAAGGTATTATCAAAGGGGTGGAGATATAATGGTGTGATAGAGGATGTTTACTCTCATTAACGTGGAAAAGCGATGGGAAAACCTTAGTGGTAAATATTAAGAGTGAAAAACACAACCACCCTTATAGTACATTCGGCTGAGATTCAAACCTCTACCTCCCCAGTACAGGCAATTAAGTCTCTAGCGCATCTGACTTCTTAGACCTTATCAAAGGCTAACACCAATTAATAGTCAGGCTACTCTAGTCTGGCTTATCACTTACGTGAAGGTTGGGGATCATATCGATCGAAAGTTTTTTATTTCCTTAAATGATTTCTCTAGTCTGTGTTAAAATATTGTTTATTAGCTGTTTTAAAAGTTATTATATGTTTGAGTTCGTCATGTTTAGTGGGATAGTTCTAATTTGTTCAAAACATATCTAAGTTTACTTCTTCCATCAAAATATTGCTAATTTTCTAAGATTACTGTGGGGGTCGAAGCGAAGGAGATTTAACCTTCAACTTAAACATTTCGAAGTTAAGCACACCACTGTTATTAGTTATTAAATGTGTCCTTTTATAAAACTATTACAGCCCTGTCACTTGGTTGGGTATTAAGTATTGAATATTCTGTTTAAGTGTGTTGGTTTTTTATTTGCGCTTTAGTAATATAGTTGCAAAAAATAAGGTGTCTGGAATTTATAAATTGTAAATAACAAAAAGAGTACACCATTCTTTCACATAGATTGTGTTGAATAAAATACATGATCAGTGACGTCAAAAATATACGCTATATTTAGATTCCGTAACGGTCTGAAATGGAGAACCCTCAAATATGGGATTTCTCGCCCCCATTATTCAAATGTTGGACGACAAATGATGAAATATAACAGATCCTGCTTGAGCATAAAATATATCCTCCCCGCACGAAAGTACAATTTATGAAAACAGAAAGTCAACAAATCAGGTAAGACGACACGACTATAAGTTATATCTCCTATTAAATCAATATCCACCACACAACATTTTCCTCGTCATTCATTAACTTAAGGGTGTCCTCGAATTGGGTTTCACTAGCTGATTTCAATAAAGGTTTTACATTTCAAAAGAATGAGGATAAAGGATTTAAACTTTTAATCCTGTGATCTGCACTTTTGATAAATATCATTAATACCTGTAAAATAATACTATTAATAGCCGGTACGGTGGCAGAATAGTCTAAGGTGTCACTATTGTAAAATACTTGACAGCCTATGATGGGGAGATTATGGTTAAAATTCTGACTTGGCGTATTGAGGGTGGTTTCTCCTGAATTGTTTTACACTATATATACTCGAAAATGCAAATACACTTCGTTTAGATCTTCCTCATCCTTAACACATTAGCTTAGTTAGTGAATTACGTATATTCAGAATGGGCAGAAAGACGTGGTGCTAAAAAATCTTCTATTCGTGTACTTAAATGTTATAAATGCTGGCCACAAACATATACAGTTTTATTTTCTAAACGACCCTTCTCACAAAAACTGAAATATAAAAACCTATTGGTGCATACAAAGATGTGAGTAGCATACCACTTGTCCATGTTACATACTAACTGAAGAATGTTTCGATGAAATACACACGCCCAAAAGTCCCCAAATGAAGCCTGAATGTGGTTCATGTGTCCAAAAGCCTAATTGTATGCCTTTTGACCCGAGAAGAGTATATAATTGGCCTCGACAGGACGTACAACCGGCATCAACGGGACACACAACTGGCATAAATGGGACATACAGCCGGCATCAACGAGACATACAACCGGCATTGACGTGACGTACAACCGACATCAACGGTACATACAACCAGCCTCTGCGGGATATACAACCAGAATCAACGAGACATAACACTGGCATCAATGGTACATACAACCAGCCTCTGCGGAACATACAACCGGCATCAATGGTACATACAACCAGCCTCTGCGGAACATACAGCCGGCATCGCATCAACGAGACATACAACTGGCATCAACGGGAAATACAACCGGCATCAATAGGGCATACAACCGTCATCAACGGGACATACAACCAGCCTCTGCGGGATATACAAACGGCATCAATGGGACATATAACCAACACCAACGGTACATACAACTGGTATCAATGGGACATACAACCGGCTTCGATGGTACATACAACCGGCATCAACGGGACATACAACCGGCATCAACAGGACACACAACCGGCCTTGATGGGACATACAACTGACATTAACGAGACATATAACCGTCCTCTGCGGGACGAAAACTGCTGCCGACTATATATACGTGGAAGACATCACTCCCAAACATCAAGCCCTAACTTCTACGCCGACGCTTAGTGACGGCAGCTCTTGGAGACGAACTCTATAGCTCCGGTAAAACCATCCGTCTCTGCAGCACTACCGGGAGATGTCCGATTCAATCGTTTGTCTGAGGACACAGAATATAGCTTTGAACCGTCGAGAGAAATATCTCCTCCTCCTTTGCCCGGTTGGTTGTAGTTTTATTGAAAATGTGTTTTGTCTTTAATTTATTATATTGTATAATACATATCCTGGGTATCAGGGGGCTTCTTATCATTAACTTTGTGGCTTTGTCTTTCTAATATTTTAATTTTCTAAATAAAATTAACTCAATTTTTGGACAAACACAAAAACCCAACCTTTGACCTTTAATGTTCCCATTAGTGAAAGGAATATAATAAATTAAGTTTAGATAGTTTTTTTTAATCGTCAATCTGATACTCCAAAAGCAGTTTTTAAGCAAACAACCCACAGTTACAACATTCGGCTCTAAGACTCAATCCCCACTATATAAGGCGCCGTGAAATAGAAACAATAGGCAACTCCTCTTGCACAACTGGTAAATGGCTTCAAACAATGCAGGGGAAAGAGTGAGTAGAAATAAATTATTGAATCATTTCATGTTATACTTTTCAAATAGAACATGTTAGAAATTTAATTATTTTCAAAATGAGGGTCACTCTGATTGGAAGTATCTGTTTGAACCAAAACAACTGAACCAGGATTGTCTAATTAAATTTTAAATGTAAATCCAAGCGAGACACGTAATTATTTGGTATATTGTTTATAAATTTTAAGCCCTAAATCTTAAAAATAACTATGGAAAATGTATTTGTAATTTGGCTTTTAAACTTGATTTTCTTAAATACAGCATAAGTTCAAGTTTTATTTAACTACAATTTACCTACGGGTATTTAATGTAATCATAAGATTACTAATTTATCCATAACTACCAGTGTCCAGCGTTGATATTAATGAATGATCTTGCGAAATTTTTTTTATTTAAGGTTGGCTCGATTGCGAGTTGACACAATTTTTTTTTTAAGATTGAGATTTCTCCTTGGTGATAAATTATGTCAGAAAACGATTCAAAATTGGTCACCAATAATAACTATCAACGTTAAATCCAAAGATTGTTAACAAGACTGTTATCTTTACCTGGATAGCGCCGGGCACTTTCAGTTATAAATAGCTAGGGAAATAGTCCGAATGTAAAAAAGTTAACTCCTCATTTTAAAATAAAAAGTAATTTCAAACTTACTTGTAAACTCTATCTCGTTCGTACGGCTGCGTATGATATATTGTTTAAAAAAATAACTAGATTTTTTTTTTCTGCGATAACCTTCCCCCTTCAACGTAGGCCAGACCCCTTTGAAGAACAAGTCTGCGGGAACACAGGAACAACCCTCTTTATACGGCACCCTTATAAGTGCACCCCTCCAGCCTTCACAATCAGCCACCCGCACGCAAACAAATGAATAAAAATTTGCGAACAAAGCCGTTAGAATTACTAAGGTAACAATATTGTCTGCTGAGGCCGTATCTCCCCTACAAAACCTTATAACAGTTTTTTTTCTCTTCCTTTTCAAACCTCTCTTCCTCTTTGGAACATAAGAACAGCCCCCCTCGTATTCCTCTTAAACAAGAGGGAAAGAAGGAGAGGAGAGGTATAGTACTACAAGGAAATCAATATTATCTAATTCCTTATACTTTCCTCAGTATTATGTTTGTTTCTTCTTCTTTTTTTTTCCAACTTACCCATTCCTCCCTCAATTTTTAAACGTCAACCTTAATATCTATGCTAATATCATGTGTGGAAATGTTAGTTTACTATTGATACTACGAAAATATTTATATTTATTAGATTATTTTTTTAGAATACGATATAAAATTAACAAAACTATTGTGATAACCACAATAATTGTTGGTTAAGCTTACTTATTCGTACACGATCTAGTTCCTAAATCACACAGTCCTAGTAAATAATTGAGGTATTTGGTCAACAGCTTCCTCATACATGTTAGTGATCCTTGGTAACAGCTGGTTCGTACATGATAAGTAACTCCCTCGTGACGTAGGTCTTATTTATATTTAAGGTTTTTAGTCATTTAGTCTCTTTATATAGTTAAGGTACTATGCAAAAATGGTGTCATAAATGGTAGTGGTCCTTAGTCATATAGTTTTATGTATAACATAGCTATTAAGTCACATTATTGTCATACATAGTAGGTGTTTTTAGTTATATTTAGGCCCTATTCACTATAAAGACCTCTCACTATGAATGGCCTCACGTATGGTAGTGGTACTTAGTCATGGCAGTCACATATATGGTAATGCTCCTTAGTACTTTAAGATATAAGCATGATAACTGTCCTTAGCCATACAGGAGCTATGTATAGAAGCGCTCCTCACCTGATAAATGGTAATGGTCCTTAGCCGTTTATACATTATACAGTGCGGCACTTGTTAAATAAAGATGAGAGTGGACCTGTACATAATCTATTCAGTTATCCCTTAAACAATTTTTTTAACTAATACCTATCAACGCTAATAAACCTGAAGAATAAAAAAAAACTAAGTATTCAAATAATATTGTTCAGGTCCTAAAAGCTTGAATTCCACGTGGTAGAGGAAATTTAACTTTGTGGTAGTCAAGGCATGTTTAATTTATAACTAAAATTATTATATTCAAATAGTTAGCACCTAAATATTTCTAATAGTTTCTTACAAACCATCCGGACTATTTGCTTTTATCTACACTTATTATTAATACTATTGCTTTATTTGTTTACAAGTTGTAAATGCTTGTTGATGTGTGGCAGCTTCTCTTTGTTGAAATCTGTGAAATTTAGCACAGAGATATTAACCGGTCACTAATTCATCTCTGTGAGAGGGGAAACAAATATTTCACCAATTCTATTTTTCGACAATGCCAATAATTGAACTCAGGACCATTATCTAAGTATGCAGACATGCTACCAACTGAGCTAAGGCATTGGACATTCATTACTATATTAAGCTAGAAAGGATAAAGGTAAAAATTAGAAAGAGTGTACTAGCATATTTGGAGAGAAATGTGGTAAACCATTTGGTAAAATCCATCTTCAATACACACGGGTGAGATTCGAACACTAACCTTCTTCTTACTGGAAAACCAGACTATGTGAGCCAGGCATTTAGTCAGCATATTCATTAATGCGGGATTAAACCACTTCTTATAAAATTAAATATGATCATGCTTATATTGAGCTATGTGTTAATAAAGAATTTTTTTAGAAGTCAAGAGACTATTTGAGGTCATGAAGATTAGGAATCAAAATATTACGAGCACATCCAGCTTTGGAAACTAAGATTTATTGTTTCTCTTATATCTTGGGAAACAAGTGTTCTTCATTTTGTAGCGTTAAAACCTAGTACTCACTTGGAAACATTTTCCGGAAACTTTTTTTAATTTGCAAACACATGTAACTAATGCAACTCTTATTTCCGACATGTTTAAATGTTTTCCTGAAACAGATTGTGATATGTTTAAAAACTATTTGCAAACAAGTTTTCATGTTTTCTTTGCGTTTTTTCAAAGAAGAAACAATGGTCTTTGTCATACATTTCAAATAGGCTACAAGAAACAAATGTTACATGTATGGACGTGTTTGCAAACATTGATAACAATACGCAACATGGGTCAGTTTGATTTTTCTGTTCGCACAGAGCAAATCCGTTCCTTATTTTTCAGTGTATTTCTAGTTTGCCACGTCTCTGACAGCTTCGAAAAACTATTAAACTAATAGGAATACTTAAAAGCAATACAATACAGCCAAAAAATGCATAAAATAACAAATGTTTTAAATGAAATCGATGAAACATTCTCAGTTATTGCTAATGAAGTTTAAAAAAAAGGTTGAACCCCCTTCGCGTGAGGTTTTGTAGAGAGTATAGGAATACTGATTTGTAATATAAACAAAAATTACGGGGGAAATGTTTGAACAATGAAGTCTGGACGTGAAACAATATTTGTGTAACTGTTTGCGAACAATGTGTCAGTAATCTTTTCCCATGCTCGCAAACATTTTATCTACGTTTGTGAACAGCAGGATATATTTTATAAACATAGAGAAACAGTTTACGAACATAATTGTAAAATAACAATTCTATAAGCGGTACAGGCTTTAGAAACCAAGTATAAAGCCTAGTACGCACTAGTAACATTGTCTCTAGATGTTTTCGAAATATTTCCTGTTGTTCACAAACGTAGGGAAACCATTTACAAACATGGGAAACATATTTTTGGTGAACAGTTAAACAAAATATTGTTTCGCTTCCAGACTTCTATGATGAAACATTGTTTCCTGTCCAGAGTTCAGATGAGTAAAACAGGGGTATTCAAACTTTTTTTGTTCACGTACCCCCAGATATAATTTATCTTCAACTTTGTACCCCCAAAGTTGTTGGTGCATAAAGCAAGGCATGTTCTTTAATCTACATATAAAATAAGTAAAATAAATTACAAACAAAATAATGAGAAATATATCATATATACAGTATTAAAGTAGCTATGTGTATTTATTCAATTTTACGTATCCCTTAAGACGTATTTTTCCCCTTGGTTATGAATAACCCAGGTTATAATACCACTCGAGTAAAATATTTTGACCAAGGAGGATGCTTTTGTGGATTGTGCTTTGTAAGTAGTTATTGACTGTTCAAGAAGACAAAAATAAAATGATGGTGGGTTTGTACACTTGTTCAGACTGTTCATACTATGCAAATAAGCTTCTGACCCATTTGAAGCTCAAAGACAGCAGTGGTTTTAGAAACTTCACTCTCATGTATCCTACAGATTCTTAAGTTCTTTTACAAATGGTTAGTCCTAGAATAGTGAACAACTGTCCTGGCCCACGTTGTTTGCTGTCAAAGATGTTGTAAAACACTGAAAAAAACCTAAAGTATTATTGGAGATTATGAAGCATTGGAAACCAAATATAATTAGAACTCATTTATCTTTGAAAACAAAGTATAAATCGAGCCCATGTAATCTACGAGAAAAATTATATTAGAGCTCATGTAGACTGGGAAACAAAGTATTATTATAACTTATGTAGCTTTGGAAATAAAGTATTATTAGAGCCCATGCAGCCTTGGAAACAGAGTATTATTAGAACTTATATAGCTTTGGAAACAAAGTATTATTAGAGCCCATGTAGCCTTGGAAACAAAGTATTATTAGAGCCCATGTAGCCTTAGAAACAGTATTATTAGAACTTATGTAGCTTTGGAAACAAAGTATTATTAGAACTTGTGTAGCTTTGGAAACAAAGTATTATTAGAACTTGTGTAGCTTTGGAAACAAAGTATTATTAGAACTTATGTAGCTTTGGAAACAAAATATTATTAGAACTTATCTAGCTTTGGAAATAAAGTATTATTAGAACTTATTAAGCTTTGTAAATAAAGTATTATTAAGAGTTCATGTAGCCTTGGAAACCAAATAATGTGTGTCATGTCTGCAATATAAGTCAATGACAGAAATGGTTTAGCAAAAATATGTACACTGTACAGTATTTAATTTACTTTTATTTTAACAATTTGATTTCAATGTTAAATCAGGGATAGAGAGAATTGTGTTAATCAATAACAACTTAAGGTGGATTTATTGACGGTAGATAAAAAATATTTATATGGTATGTATTTATGATACTGTATTCCTTATTCATGCTAGTAATATAATTCTTACTTGACTTTACAATATACATATTCATAGGAAATCAGTAGATTAGTTAGTCGCTTGGTAGAGAGCCATATAATCCAGGAACATAAATATATTTTTTGTCTTCACAATACATTTAAATCCATATACTAAGATCATAGAACAGAAAGGCAAACAGTTATACTAACCACAACAAAGTTAGTACAGATTCCCGTATGAGTTTTGGGTTTCCTAACTGTACGACCTTCTACCCTCGTACTCAGTGTGAAATTGGGAGTATATTGCAAGTGAAGGCATATAATCACGTGTGGAATAGGACTGTAACAGTAATATGGCCGTCAAGAACACACTTGAACATTCGTCCGCATTGTCTTCAACCAGACCCCGCTCTCCTTTCCAGAGTCACGACTTTCATTCTGTGCTCGGAAAGGAGATTCGTTTCCTGTAATGTTAAAGCCCTTTGTTTGAATGAGACGAAGTAGTAATTAAAATTAGGACAAAGGACATTAACATTAGTTTATAATATATGTTTTCGAATCGTATTGACTCTGGCTTTTAATAGCTATTCTATTGTTTTCTTGTGTTTATTTACCTTATTTTAATAACTGTTCAGGTCATCTGCATTTAATTACACTAATAGAGTAGAGCTGAGTAAGGTAGAAATTAAAGGGAATTCACCCTCAATATTGTTTAGAGAAAGTGGGAAACTATTAAGGTATAAAATGTATGTAAAATACATCCGGCAAACTAGGCTGGACGAGCTTGATATTAATTACATGTAACCCTGATGGGTTTTTTTTAGCACCACGTCCTACTACTTGTTCAGGCTGTACGCATATGTACTAATTACACTAATGTGCTAGGAATCAGGAAGGTCGAATCCAAGGAAGTGTACCCATATTTGCATGGAGTGATTTAGTGAACAACATCCTTAGTAAACCCAATTGGGACTCGAACCCCGATCTCCCTGTCATCGGCAATCGAGCCTATTGTGAAATTAACGCCTTAACATACTGCCAATGAAGAAGTTTGACCCCGATGATAGCCCATTTAAAGAAAATTTTTGGATTTCCCCACATGTTTCACTGGAAAACCTATACTCTTAAATCTAGTTGAGGCTTTTGACTGATATATTCTATAGGGTTAAGAAATTTAAAAAAAATTAAATGCAGTTTCTTATCATAACAAATAAAATGTATTTTAGGAATAAATAAACCTAAGATCACTTTTTATAATCGGGAACGGTAACAAATAATGTGCACTTTTCACGGTTTATATTTTTTTCCAAAAACTAAAGTGATAAAAAAGTGCCTTGAATAAATAAATTAATTTACATTTAAATTTCATATTTATGGTTAAAAACGTATTCAAATTTTGAAAGGTTTTCCCCGCAATCATTATCCAGAGCAAATTTCTACTTAGTTTTTGCCGACAATTTTTTTGAAGCTATGTGATAGCTATGTAACCCTTGCCCCCTTGAGAGTAAGCAATCCACTTTACTCGATTTGTATGAAACGCCTGATAGGACATTATCAACTTAACGAGCTAAATATTCAAATTGCATAGTTAAAATGTTGCGAACTGAATGCGTGAAATACCACTGAAAGTTTTTGGCTTCGTGTTGTAAAGAACAATTTTTAAACTATTCAATTTCATATTATTGGTTAAATAACATTTGTGAAAACAAATTATCTTGTATACAAAAATTGTTAGGTGTATTTTATGCTTAAATGGCGCAGAATATCTTTATGAAAATGAATCCTCAAATTTGTCATGAATTTATTTTATGTATGGATTGAGGTTTACTCGACTTACCAAATAAGTATTTATATGCATTTGAATACATTTGTTTTCGTTTTACAAACCTATATTTGTTGCAAATAAATTTTACATTAAAAATATTAATTGGGTCTAATTAAGATTTAAAAAAGTTAAAAAAAATAATTTTTCAAATATTCTTTAGAGGCTATCAGAAGGAAGGCAGACTAAACGTCATGATCATAGTCTGGATTTCCTGTGATGAGAGGTCAGGGTTTGAAACCTAGACGGGTGGGACTGAGGGTGTTTTATACCAAATATTATCTAACCCTTCCACGAAGCAAATGCGGGAACATTTTCTGTAAATTATACCCTCATCATTAATATAACACTAGCGTAAGTGAGGACGGCCCGAACGTTTAGGAAAACATGGATGTATAAGGAAATAAACCCGCTTCTGCGTCCGAATGTTCTAAAGGGTCACTCTCGTGCTAGACTGGCCTGATGAGGACGGGGATATTGGGGTTCAAATCCTGGTCAGGTCTATTGAGGGTGTATTTTATTACATTTTTTCTACTCTACTTCCTCACAAATCCGTATAGCTTAACTCTAAAACGCTTCCTTCATCATCCTTACCTCATTAGGTCAGTTTTCATATGTGCGAATAACCTGAACCGGTCCGTAAGACGCGGTGATAAAACAAAATAGGGAAATAAAAAGCTACGATCCAGGAGATCTGAAATTGCTCGATAGTTTGAGAACGTGTGCGTGAAGCCTGTGTAATCATCAGAAATAGTTGTACAAGATAGTATTTCTAGAGAATTGATTGGTTGGTGTTGGAGCAGAGAGCTAGACAGAACAGTGTCCATGTTGATAGAAGACGAGAAAATACCACGTGGGGTACATTTGCAAGTCCGTCCCGATGACCAGACACGGACCATCACCGTGCGTGCGTACACCCGACCTCCCACTATTCAAAACAGCAGATTCAGAATTCATGAAAGTGTTTCCCCTTCAGTAATCCTCCATCGTCCAACAGCCTTCTGAAATGGCTACCTGGGGATGAGAAATGGGAAGGAGGTTTGAGTTTGTGCCAAAATCTTCAAACGGCTATACACGGGTCGTGGCTGGGAAAGAGCGGGGAGACGAAAGGGTGTTCTTATAAGCGTCACCATGGTAACGGCAGCCTGGCTCATTTCCAAGGTTAACAATACCACAAAATATCGCCTCGCTAAAACTTTGCCACTAGGGTGAAATTACAGTATCACTTGCCAAGTCACGTATTACTAAACGATCCTACCCAAAAGTTTTTTTTTTGGGGGTAAGCTATACCAATTTTGTCTTCGGGAAGTTTTTGGCTTAATTACCAAGAGAGCGGGGGCGAGATTTTCGAAGACATCAGCGCCGACCTTACGACAAAACGTTATCGGCAAATTAAGGGAAGGCTGCACAATGGGGTGAGAGAAAGTAGGAGTCAAGCTGCACAAAAATATTATTTATTTACCAAAAACTTATTTGAATAATTGATTTTTAAATAATACTATTACTAATTATAATTAAATTAATAATGGCAATAAATAAAATGGTGGATCACATACTGGTTTTGTTCTTGTGTTAATTCACAAGCTACCCTTTTTTTTTGAACCACGTATCTAACACAAATAAGGTAGGAATGAGGAAAGTAAGATTTTAGAGGAAGTGTATCTGCATTTGCGTTGATAAATAGTAGAATATCAACTATGGAAAATACACAAAGCATAATCTGCCGTGATTAATTAGTGACAAGAATACTAGAGTAGAAATTAGAGAAAAGTAACGCATTTGCGTGGCATTAAAGTGAGACATTATTTGGGATAAAAACATCCTCCATACACCCATCTGGGATTCAATTCTCGTCCTCCCCGTCACCATCCAACCAAACAAAACTAGGTTGAAATCTTAATCCACGTGACCAATGATGCGAGTCACTATCTAAATGGGCCATTGGTATCTAATAATTATATCTATTATTATGTTATCTTGACACAAAGAAAGATTTATTGATCATTTTCGTGTTGAGACAATGTAAAAATAAAACATATTACTTGCTACTGATCGTCGTACCTGAAAGAAAAATTACCTAGGTCACAGACAAACATACACCAGACCCCCAGCCTCCAGGTTAAAATGGCTGCACACCGTGGGATAGCTTGGATACTTCATCACGGGTATCGAGGGGATATTTTTTTAAATATCATTTGAAACTTGGTTTCACCAGAGAGAGGAAACAAATATCCATCTCGAGTCAATCGGCCATCTTTCACTAAACTAGATTTAAGTGGCGACTCAGCCCTCTCTTAAGATAATCCTAACTCACAAAGTGTTTACGCAAACTGCCTATTACAATTACAATGGCCCCTTGATGACGAACACTTCAAAAGTGAGTCGTTTAGCAAGTTCTTTCTTCACTGAGCATTGACACTAGCGAACCCCAGTGATGATGGACTCAACCTGGCTCAAGAAGCGCAGCGAAACTTCCGTGAGTCTGAGGATCTAGTATATCTTTGTCTGTGGCCTAGGTCAACTTTTTTGCTCATCCTAATCACATATTTTAGATTAAAGAACAACAATAGGTCATACGTTTTGAAATTGGTTTACAAAAATCTACAAACTAAGACTTTGTTAATTTGAAACGTAAACAGTTTTTATAACCTTGAAAACCCAGTCATATTAGCGTCCATGCATTCATCCATTAACATATAGGCTTGTTATTTATATATAGGCCTTTATATATATATATATATATATACATACATACATACATACATGGTGTTCGTAAACTCAACACCCAAACTGCACATATAGCTTATTTAAACCAAAAGTAATACAAAATCCCTATTTAATTAAATCCGGAAAACTATGCTAATACCATTAAATTATGTTCATAGTTTCAGCGTATAGCACCGGGCGAGAAAAGCTGTGCAAGCATCCGTGTAAAGCAGGTTGCATAGGATTTAGGCGCGTGGCACTGAGCACCTTGACATCTTGGAGCATGGCAGTAGAACATACCACAATTAATAGTAAACAACACACCAGTCCATCTATAAATGGAGTTACACTCTGAGGGTCATAGTTAATGGTCCTAGATCACAGCAAGTGCTTGCCATTACTAAATGTGCAGTGCTACGCAGCTATTTCCTATGCAACCTGTTGTACACGCATGCTTGCACAGATTTTCTATCCCGGCGCTGTACGCCAAAACTTTGAACTCAATTTAATGGTATTAGCAGAGTTTGCCGGACGTAAGTGTATAGGGATTTTGTATTACTTTTGGTTCAAACAAACTATATGTGCAGTTTGGGCGTTGAGTTTCCGAACATCCTGCATATATATAAATATAATTGAAAAAATAATATAGACAATATTATAAATAACACCATTTATAAATATATATATCATATGTACTCTGAAGTAGCACGATAATACGAGTTGAACGGAATCAGTTCTCAAACTATCAAACACTTGGACTACACAAAATATCTAGGAAAAATTAAAATACCTATGGGTGTGCAAAATTATCTCATTCTTGAATGTTCTGGATTTTTTTTACAATGGTATTTTCATGTACAGGAAATTGTCTTGCAAGCAATGTCAAGTTTTCTAAATTATTTTCTTCTAAGTAGAGTACTAACTGTTAAGTACAAGG
Source organism: Timema bartmani (assembly GCA_902151455.1). Classification (NCBI taxonomy): domain Eukaryota; kingdom Metazoa; phylum Arthropoda; class Insecta; order Phasmatodea; family Timematidae; genus Timema; species Timema bartmani. Next base: position 67,994 of record CABFWB010003633.1, read on the forward strand.
TTGTGTACTTGATCAATTCATACCTCCTATTACACGAAACTTCGAACTATTGAGATTCAAACAATCGATATTAAAACATTGCGATTATACTGTACTTACAGATAGCACAAAGTTGTTTTGTTAGGGAAGGGGGGGTTGGGGAGGGTTTTTTTGGGGAGGGGGGACGATTAATAGTTAAGTTATAGAGAGAATTTATTTATAAACATTCTAAGAGTTTTTTTAATGTTCGATATAATTACTATAAAAAGAGTACTAAACTAAAACACTCGATATACACATTAAATACTAATACCTACAACTTTGTTCTTTAGGTGAATATTATATAAATTAAAAAATCAAATAGAAATTGTCATCTTTGGTATGTATAGTAAGATTGAGGTAGGAAGGTATGAACACCCTGATTTTGGTAGGAAGGATAGTAGCTGGTAATTACTAAAAATCACTAAAACAATTTTAGTATATTCATACATCAGGTCATGTGATTTGAAGCTTTCACTTTTGATAGATATTATTAAAACCTTTAAAATAACACAAATAATAAACTAAAATGTTATAAATATTGGCAGCAAAGAAATATGTTAGAATGTTTTCTAGTGTTATTCAAACCAAAATCAAGCTATATTTTTTATCTGACAGTTACAAAAGCCCCTAAAACTACTTTTATGGATTCATACGTCAAGACATGTGGTCTGCCAGCTGTCACTTTTGATATTAAGTACCAATACAGATCTGCATCAGGGGTCTCACTGTTTCAAGAGTAAATCTCATCATCAAATTAACTGCTGAAAACAGGGGTTGAACCAAGGTGTTTTTTTTCTACTTTCCCTCTACGCAAATTAGGCAACATTTAATCTAAATTATACCTACCACATCCATACCCTACTATTGTAAATATACGAATAGTACAAAAGGGTTAAAATAATCAATACCGATAAAATAGCTGTAAAATTGTAACACTGCTGACTACAATAAAGTTATATTTATATTACCTTAAACATACTTTCTACCATGTTCTTAATATAGTATACCATGTTTACATCTTCAAGAAATTCAAAAAATAATTTGTTAGTTTAATAAATATTTGAAAATCTTTCTATGGTTTTGATATAAACCTAATTTAATAATAACCCGTTTTAGTTTGTTTCAAAGCTCCGAGTTCTGTCTCTGTCTAACCAGGATGGTCTTAGCAGTCGACCAGGACACCTGTGCAAACTCGTCACATTAACAAGGGTGTGGGCCCCCCTACCCTGGAGTGTGGGTGGCCCAAACCCTTGAAACACAACTAACGTTCCTCTACTGTTTACTCGGGGTCAGGTAAATATTCCACAGTTGTTTGTTATAGACTTGGTCAACAAACGGTCCAGAAGAACGCAACAGTATTGGGGACCACACATTAGTTGGACTACAATTAACACTGTTTTAACTCTCTACCTGGGACCAAGGTTCCAGAGTCAAAAGGCCCAAAGTTGTAACCAGATCAGATTCAAACTAAATAACTTTTTGTCTATTGGTTTTTCCTTTCATTTCTTATCACCGTATGTTGAAAGATAAAACTTTAAACCAAAAGATATGTGTTGTCAAAAAAATAATTTAAAATGGTGAAACTAACTAGGAAAATACTCCCTCAGTACACCCGACCAATATACTAACCCCGACTTCTCTATCACTAAAGATCAGACCAGATGATACGCGCCTCAGTCCATGTAACCTACGATATGGTTAGTATTTAAATTTATTAGAGAGAAAGTTGACTTTTCAATAAAATTATATTTGTAGAAAATAAAACAACCTTTTAAATACTATATTTAAATCCAACCTATTATGATTGTTAGTTACGGTTATAGCCGTATCTAAATATCATATTCTTAAAACTTAAAAATAACACCTTGACACGGGAACCAAATGCTGGACCTTTGACTTACTACACCAATGCTATAACCACTGAGCTTTCCAGGAGTCTTCCCGTGCCTAGAGTCGTTCTTCACTCATATTTTAAGGCATAGTCTGTGATGTACGTGTGGAAATCATCGGCTTCATATTTGTGATCAATAATATGACGAGCTATCAGATAACGCAGCCATCATCGATTCGGGAGGGCTTTATGCTGCCAAAAGTTCAATGACAACTGTATACATGCACATATCACTACGGATTAAATAGCTAAGCTATTATATTATTTATTTAGCTTGGCTATTAATCCATATGACATGTGTATTTGTACAATTGTTGCTGTACTATTGGCAGCATAAAGCCCTCCCGAATCTAAGGGTGCTGCGTTATCCAATAGCTCGTGATCTTAATTGACCACTCACATGTAACTGACGATTTCCTCACATCTATCACAGACTCTGCCTTAAAATATGAGTGAATAATGACACTATACACGGGACGACACACTTGGATAGCTCAGTAGTTAGAGCATTGGTGTACTAAGATTAAAGTCCTGTGTTCTATTCCCTTATCTAGGAGTAATTTATCAATTTTAAAAATAGTTTGAACATAATTATGTTTTCTGGTTTTACTCTTTAACATTTAATTACAATTCAAACACATAACTTATTTTCAAACGTTATTTTATAAATCGTATCTATATCAATTTAAAACAAATTTTTTAAATCAGTTAATTATAAGTTTTGGGTGGTTCTGCATCAAACCCAAGCAGTCTTCATACATATCGCTTCCAGGTTTTAATTGCTAGTATTTGGTCTTCAGTCCTGGAGTCACTAGCAGTACCTCTTCTGTTGTGGCTGCAAGTATCGAGAGGCGATGATACCTAGCACTCCCACGCCTCGGTAGTCGACACCAATTAGTACAATAGGATCTTTTTTTAGTATCATGTCTGACTACCCGTTCGGGTTATACGCTTACGTAATAATTACGTTATTGATTTTAGGGAATAGGAAGGTTATATTAATAGGAAGTGTACCCTCATTTGTGTGAAGGGAGAGTGTAAAACTATTTTTGGAAAAAAACTTCAGTACACCTACCCGAGAATCGAACCTCGATCTCCCCGGTGGTCTAGCTTACTGCAAGAGTGGCACGTTAGACCACGTGGTCACCGAAGGTGGTCAGTAAGATTTTGTTGTCAACATTAATCTTATTATTATTATCATCATCATCATCATCACCGCGTCTTACTACCCGTTCGGGCTATACGCACTTACGCTAATGTGTGATGGTAGGATGATTGTGAGATGAAATGGAGGACTTACAGTTTAAAGTGGAATCCGAACCACGGTGGAGGCTTGGCATTCCTCAAATTCAAAATTTATGATTAATACACGTCTTGTAAGAGGTGAAGGAAGGGTTTGGCAATCAGATAAATCTGTGCCGGAACCGAGGATTAAACCCCGGACCCTCAGCACAAAAGTCTGACACCTTACCCCTATACCACCAGGTCACTCATGTCAATATTAATAATACTTTATTTTATAAATCAATATTGTTTTATAGGTATTTATATTATCCATGAAAAGTGACAGCTGAAGCAGATCATATGATTTTACTTATAAGTATACGAACAAATTGTTTTAGCATTGTTTGTAATTGCCAAAAAAGCTTATTCTTATTTAGATAAAAGACTATACGAAATTCCAGTGATTTTTAATATGATTTGTGATTTTGTGTAAATTTACAGCAGTAGCTACGTTTTTAGAGACCTCATCACCTTTCTTATGACATCAGGAACAATGTTATAATAATATTGTCTATACATTGACTGATTTTCATAAATTATACTTAGATTAGGGGAAAACTTATAAAATCTACGTGTATATATTTAATTTATTTTTGACGAGTTTTAAATTTACTAAATATGCTTTTGTATACAAATAGCCTGGTAGCTAAACATATTAATTTAAAAAAAATTGCGCCGTTGTCAAAAGCTAAACCCCTTTAAATATCCTAATGACATGACGTATGACTAAAATAAACCCAATCACAAAAAATATGGTCTTCAGCAAGTTACTATACATTATGATTATGAAGCAAGGAATTCAATTTATTTTATAAATTAATTAACATTATAGATTTATAGCAAATTATATCATTTAGGCTTACTTATCAAACAATTTAGCTAAGGTAAGATGTTCCCTATGGACTACATACTAATATGTTTTTACATTTAATTAGATCAATTTAAAATTTGTAGATAGTGTCTGTGAAAATAAAGAATAACATTTAACCTCTATTTTTTGATTCTGAGAAAAGTATCGGTCATAAGGCAACAAGGTTATATCAATATAGTTAATGCATGTCCTTAAATTAAAATTACTAAAACAGTTCTCACTGAATTATATTTAATTGTTTAGGTAATAAATAATGAGTGCTCTTATTTCTAGTTACAAAATCATATTAATTTTGAAAATAATGGTAAATCTAGTTAAATGGGCTTTTGACTGACCAGGAATTCCGGAGTTCAATGATTAGCAGGGCTAGTGTAGTGGTTAGTACTTCTGCCTCTTATCAAAAATAACAAATCCTGGTCGGGTACATTAAAAGGGGTTTTAATTATGTCCATCCTATTTCAAATAAAATGTTGGTGCATTTACTATTACATACCTTCCTCAATCTTTACCCCTTAATCTTTAATTACACTTTTGTTAAATGTACTAAAATATTAAGTGTTAGATCCTATATTATTATTCGATTTCTTAAAATAGACATAATTATTAATAGGTGAGGGGAGTTATGTAGGGCCACATATTAATTTTTTTATATACAAAAACCAGTTATTTGAATCGTTTATAATTTAATTGTTTGTATCATTTAAATCAAAATTATGTATATAATTTTACACGATACAAACAATTAAAGTTGCGCCCTATGGAATCTTATAAAAGAGCTGATAGACGGTTTTGATTGAAAACTAACTTATTTTTATATTCCCTAGTAGTACATATTTACCAAATTGCCCAAGGTATTCTTATCTCCTCCTTCCGATTTTTTTTCTAAGTTTTTCTCCTAGTAGGAATCATTGGGAAGCTTTTGAGACATGACGGAAATAAATTAAAAGCTTCAACATTGAATTTCCCCAACCGTTCCTTCGTTTTTTTTATTTTATTTTTTTGTAATTTTGTTTTCTACTAAGATATTCACGGTTTCTTGTGTTTTATTTTCAGAAGAAGATTACAAAATTCTGAGAACGAACCTTTGCTTTAATATATTTTTCGTAGAAGAAGAAAAAAGCAAAATATAATAAGAAAGCCTTAGGTAAATATTGCAGGAATATTAAAGTATCAGTTTCAGACGTATTTATGCCATTACAGCCACAACAAACAACATAAAATAAAGGGATTAGATTCATCCAAATTTGTTCAAAACTCCCGTGTGCTGACTCATTCTTGATCCTGAAGAATCTAGAAAAGGCATTCATTATTTTGTATGTGTGTTTGCGTGTGGGAAAGTGTATTTATTAATTGAGTGACGCACGAACACTGGAGTACATCTTGCACAGCCTTATTTCTGTGATGGTCACATAATATAATTTTTGGGCTACTTACCCAAAATATCAGATTAAATTATAACTACTTCTTAAAGGTAAAATATTTTATGCAATCTATGTTATTTGTGTGGATTTTATGTTGCAGTAGGCCTATAGCTTATAATAAATTGTTAAAAAAAAAAATTAAAGCTTTGTTTTAATTACGAAGAAATACCTCTAAATACCATAAAAAAAATCCTCTGTAAATCTTATAGTGATCCTCAATATTCCAAGATTTTACTAGAAAAGCCCATCTCAACTTTTCTTACGAAACTTTGCCCAACTCCCATTAAATATCTGAAACTATTTCACACTTGCAACTTAGCAATTATTTGAGTAGACATGAAAAGAGACATTTCTGATATCTCAGTTACTCTGAATGGTTAATAGTCTGGTTAGCCAGGAAAACTACTATTGCTATCCAAAATATTAAATTTTCTTAATAAACCAATTAGTGACTTTTATTATATCTAAACTTACTTAGCTTAACAAAATAAAATCGACCGAATGGACTAAGCTAATACTATGATTGGAAATGTTTTGACCAATTTTAACGAAATTTTGCAGGGGAATTCTTTGAAACAAGACCAAACAACGTATAAAAATAGTTTAGCAATTTGGTTATTAGTTTCAAAATGGTGCCCAATCAATAGTGTTTCGTTTAGTTACCCATTTGATTTGAATTTAACATTATTTTTAATCAATCAAGCACTTTAGGAGTAATTTTATTTTTTTAATGTTAACATCTATTGCGAGACTGACGTCTTAAATAACGTGAATAACGGCAATACTCTATGTATATAATATACTATTGAATGATGCATTCATTTTTTTTTCTGTCTAACTTGATCATCAAGGGAGAAATATCAACTTCAAATCCAAGGAGAAGCAAATGTAGTATTTTTCTAATGGAGGAAAGTGTTTGGTTCACTGAGCCACTAGTTTTGTTTTGATTAGTTCCTTGCTTCTACTAGTTTAAATGTTAAAATTGTATGTTAAGGTATAATAGATATATGTAAAGGGATAATATTTCAATTTTATACTTATATGTGAATTAATTTATTAATAAAATATACCCGCCTCAGTGGCGTAGTTAGCTAACGCGCTAGTCGTGTTGAGCTCGACTGCTGAGGACGGGGAGATCGAGGTTCGAATCTCGGTCGTGTGAACTGGGAGTGGTTTTTCCTAAATAATTTTCCACTCTCCCTCCCTCCCCTCAAATGCGGGTTCACTTCCTCTATATTCAACATTCCCAATTCCTAACCCATTAGCGTAAATAGTACTTAAGCGTATAACCCGAACGGGTAGTAAGACGCGGTGCTAAATAAATAAATAATTAGTAAAATAATAGTGTGATTGTTCAATAATTATTCGGTGTATGGCTCTTACCCTCCCGTGTTTACTTTTCTACCCACCTCGAGGGTCAGAGTTTGGGTGGATCGTTAGTTACCATTATGTTTAATTAGTAAATCATTAACGATGTATACCCAGTTCTCAGTTAATTTTAACAAATAGCACGGTTATGGATATATTTGACTTTTCCCCCAAATGCTTGTTGGTAA
>CABFWB010003634.1:0-11094 GCA_902151455.1 Timema bartmani
TCAGATAAATCTGTGCCGGGACCTAGGATTTAACCCCGGACCCCCAGTACCTAGGTCCAATGCATTACCGCTAGACCGCTAGGTCTATATATATCGGTAACTATTGGTTTGATAAAAATATTTATTTCAAATAGAGATTAAAAATAAAATTAAGTGCTACAATTTTACAATGGTAAGTTATTTGGTATCTCAAATAGTTGAAGAAAGATGATTAAAATTTGAAATTTCCGTTTCTGTAAAGTAGGCCTACCTTCAAAGTCATTTTCATGGGAAAATGTTAGTTGCCATTTTGTTTGCAAAGTTAAACAGTACTTAGTTACAAAATTGAATCAAAATTACTAGAGCGGAATTCAAGAAAATCAATTTTAACTCTTTTTTGCTCTTAAGTAAATTACTATCAGAAAAAATATCGAAAATCCGCCTATGTTAGATTCTATCCCGTGGTTTCTACTATAAGTGTGCAAAGTTACAACTTTCTGGGTCATCTGGGGCCTCTGGAGGATGCGGAAAGACTCACACACACAAATTATATTTAGAGATAAGATTATATTACAAAATAGTTATTGATTGGATGAACTATATTATTTTACCTGTTCTCTTCCGTTTCATAATTTCGTTGTAAAGTACTTTGTTTATTGTCAGTTACTTGGCTCACTCTTAACTGGAGCCATCATAACGTTCGTCTACCTGGTCCTTTCATGTCGACCGCTTTTCTGTCGACAACTTGAACCTCCTATACTTGAGTTTGTCGATCACTTTAACCTCCTGTACTTCAGTTTGTCGACCGGTTGTACTTACTCGTGTATACCACCTGTACCACCCAACCTTCTAAATGTTTGTTTACATTTTGTCGACCACCTATCTGTCAACCACATGTACCTACTCGTGTCGACCACCTGTACCACCCAACCTTCTAAATGTTTGTTTACATTTTGTCGACCGGTTGTACTTACTCGTGTAGACCACCTGTACCACCCAACCATCTAAATGTTTGTTTACATTTTGTCGACCACTTATCTGTCGACCACATGTACCTACTCGTGTCGACCACTTGAACTGATCCCGTTCTCTATGTGTGGGAAACAGTCTCTTACCTTAAAAGACGAAAACCAATTTAGTGTGTCCGAAAACAAGGTGCTTAGGAAGATATTTGCTCCAAAAAGGATTGAGACTACTGAGGAGTTGAGGATGTTTCATAATGACAGTTCAAATACCCTGTACTCATCACAATACAGTGTCAGGATAATCAAGTCTCGTTGATTATAGTGGGCAGGACATGAAGCACGAGTGGGATAGTTTAGAACCATGCTCATATTACTGACTTGCAAACCAAATGGAAGATACCATTTGGAATATATAGACACAGATGGGAGGATAACATTATAATTAAGCTAAAATAGATAAAGATAAAGATAGGGTGCAATTAGGTGGAATGGATAGAACTAGCCCAATAAAGGAATAGGGTGTAATGATGTGGACTGGATATAGCTAGCTCTAGATAGAGATAGGATGTAATGAGTTGGACTGGATGGAACTAGCCTAAGATATGGAGAGGGTATAATGAGGTGGACTGGATAAAACAGGCTCAGGATAGGGATAGGGTGTAATGATGTGGACTGGATAGAATTAGCCCCAGATATGGAGAGGGTATAATGAAGGGGACTGGATAAAACAAGCTCAGGATAGAGATAGGGTGTGGTGAGGTGGGATGATAAAACTAGTTAAAGATAGGGATAAGTGGAGTACTTTACAAGTGTGGCAATGAACTTTCTAGTTTCTATTGCCATATAATAAGTAAGAGCGGAGTTGCTAGAAGACGGAGTGGAGGTAGTGAGAGTATAATATAAGGAGGGAAGGGCGAGATAGGAGGAGGATATAATATTTGATTATTTCGGTAAATGAACCCGGAGCTATTTAACTTAGTAGGTATACACGCTGCTTGGATTCATCAATATTAACTAAGTTGTATTTGGGCCCTACTCAACAGCACACCATCTTAACGATTTGGCCCACAAAAGGAGCTGTTAAGTAATATGTATTAAGTTAATTTGAATTACTTTTTATGCCTTATGATGAGTTGACACAATATATAGCCTTTTGAAAAACTTTAGCCTGAGCTACTGTCCCTTGCTATCTCAAATAAATGGTATATTCCACCAAGGCCTGACCTTCGTGAGATTAGGTGATGAAAAATGGGAGAGTAGACACGTCTGAAGTCCCGAGAAAGAGGAACAGAAACATTCTCATTTGTAAGCAAACCCCGGAGCCTTCGCCGAAATCTCAAACGAGCTCTCTCAAGTTGTCTCCCTATCCAGCCACCCGCAGCGTTCCATTCCGGACGACAAACACGAAGGAAGACCACGTTCCTCCTGATTGGAGGAAACTGGGCCCCATTTAATTAACTGGATTGAAGGAATAAAAGCGATGGACCAGAAGAAGTGGGGTCCTCGATGAAGAGTTGTCCTCGTTGAAAGAAGACATTATTGAATGAGTCTGGCACGTTTATTAAACATTCAATGTTGATTTATCTCTTTGTTTTTCAAGCACTCGTTTAAAGAGAACTTTACTTGTAAAGAGTGTCAATAGGTGGGACTATAAACATTCCTAAACACACATTTTTGAATACAAGAACAAATAGTGAGTGGTTACTAAGTCCATATTCAGGGTTTCAACTATTTTTCCCTCTCTACGATGTTCCTTGTTTTATTATTACATGTTTTCCAAAAGGAATTATTATCTGAATTACAATTTTAATTATGAGCAGAGGAATTAGATTAAATTTTTCATAAAATTGATTGTAGTGTGAGGTCATGCAATTGATGTTTAAAGCAGGATGATCCTGGCCTAACAGGGAAATAAGCGCAGGGTTTACGAAAACCAATGTTTCAAAAGGGAGGAGGGGAACTATAGGTACGTATTATGTTCAAATCGGTTGCCTAGTTCTTCGGTTAGATTTTTTTACTATACAAAGGCTTTTTATTTTCTAGACATAATAAAAGTAATTGTTCCTTTCCAGTTGTCCAGGCACGCGTGATATTGATATGTATTATATCAATAACTAAGTTTGGAACATAATTTAATATATTTATGTCATTATTATGTTATCTTAAAGCCTTAAGGATCCGTTTAAGAAGTATTTAGATTCGAGGATTATTCAAAACCTATTATTAATTCATACTCTAGAGAAGAATCAAGAAATAAATACTCACATTATGGACTGTTTAACCTGCTTCTGTGGTTGCATGGTCTAATAGTCTCGTGTTGGACTAGACTGCCGATGTCAGGGAGATCGGGAGAATATTAAAATATGGGATAAATCTAGTAAATGTTCCTTTAAACAGTTTGTAATAGTTTCTGATGTTGGAGTGCGGAGATAGATTTATATCAAAATATAAATTAGTCAGATCTCACCAGGAAAAATAATAATATCCAAGATTATTCCTAACATATTGGTAGAATATTAGTTTCTTCTTTACAGTTGAAATATTGAATCTCACTCAATAAAAATTACACACCAGTTAGGTACCAGGCTTCTAGCTCCCTTTAGATATATTTTAATTTTACATTATCATAAAGATAATATATTTTTTAATACTTTTGGTAAGGACGAACACATATTTCATAAGTTGAAATTTTTCAGACGCCCAGAAGAAGACTCAGATTTCTAGTTTAAAAATTTATTCCAGAACATTTCAAAACTATTTTCCATTAATCTTGTCCACGGAGAGCTATAATGTCTGGTATAAATGGTCAACAAGGTTTGACCTAAGCTTAAAAGGGCTTTAACAGGAATGAAATGTTAAGAAAAGTTCAGAAATAATAAATATTAGAAATTTAAAATAAGGTTGAAATTCGCTATTGAATTATTGTCAAACTCAAACATCGCTGTCTTTTAGAAGTAAATACATTTTCTTTTCCCAAGAGCCTCTGCGCGGTCTTCCTCTGTGTGTGTGTGGGATCAGCTCTGTCCAAATGAATATCCTCTGTGTGGGATCGTCTCTGTCCAAATAAATATCTCACTTTTTTTGTTTTCATTCCTCTCTTCAATTGTTACCGAGTGTGCCTTGAGTAGCATGGCCGACCATGGAAATTAACAAGAATAATTCAACAGAAGACTTAAAGGTATTGATAGATATGTTTAGTAAAGAAGTGTTACTCCATATTTCAATATTAGTTACTATTATTATTATTTTAAACAGTTCCAAACGATCTTTCTTCCGTATTATTGTAAATGGAAATAAAATGTATCCGATTTGCAAGACAACCTAACTTCGAAGAACATTCTAACTAACCAAAAATAATAGATAGTAAAATATGTCGACAAATTATAAAAGGAAAAATATAATAGGGTTGCAAATATTACCAGATCATTTAACTTTAATTTTACCTTTCTCAACTCTATAGTATTACAATATGAAGTTGACTCGGGCGTAGGACGTTGATCAACGTAGTTTTTATTCTACAATGTTAATATTAATTTATGGTTTTATATTTTATATATACTTTTAATCAGCGTCCAGACCAGCGAGCCGAACCTCAAGCCGAACCTCAACATTCCTGAGAGCCATATTTTGCTTCATAAAGTTATGAGACCTACTTCAGTGGATGACACAAGCAATGAACAGGGAAAATTAAAATTGGCTGCTGCGACATTATTTATCCACACCTTGCAAAAAGGAAAAAAAGACATCACAGACGATGGTGGCAAAATCAAATGTAATAAAGGTGAGCGGAATATAGTGGAAATAGTTTGCTCCATTAACTTAAATTTCAAGAAAATAGTTGTCAATACAAAAACTTAACTCGAATTTCGAGTGTCACCAAGTGATTAAGCATCTAATTATTTTGATTGGGTAAAAAAAAAGCTCACCTTTAAAAGATAATCCACAAGTGTGCAGGAAAGACTCGAAATAACATTTATATGTTTTTAAACAACCGGTGACTCTTATACCAGTCTACAATACCTATTTAAGGTATCTAAAGTAATAAAGTAAATGATAATTAATCTTATCGGATAGAAATGAGGAAGGAAGTATTTTAGAGGTAGTCTACCCACATTTGCGTGGAAGGAGAGTGAGAAACCATATAGGAAAAACCACCCTTAATAGGCCCGACCGGGATTCGAACCCCAATCTCCCCACCTTGAGCATGCCAGTCTAAAACAAGATTGACGTGTTAGACCACTATGCCACTGAAGCTACCCAGGGTGACAGTCTATTCTTTTTTCACCCCCCTCTCCCCAGAGGCAACTTCAAACTTATTTGAAGTGTGCAACAAACTCTCTAAGAAAGAGTATTACCATCGTTGTACAGTTTACAACGTGAGTAGTCACGTAATTGTAAATATTGTTTTTAATTTTTAAAGATTAAATTAATTTTTATTCATTTCCTTCGGCCTATTATAAAACTAATTTGTAGTTAATATTTATTGTGTAAATTTAAAAAAAAAAACTTTCAAACGAAATATCAAGGGGTGTAGTAAAATCTACAACACGCAGTTGCTCAGCTAATATTTTAAGCGCGTGTGACAAAAGGTTAGTAATAAATAAAAATAATTTAAAGTTGCAAGTGGCTCGGATAGAGGTTCGGCTCGCTAGTCTGGACGCAGCTTTAGGTAGATGGGGAGTTTTGAAAGGAGGTGTTGGAGAAGACTTGAGAAGATCAGGTGGACGGAATGGGTGACAAATGAACCATTCTTAAGAAGAGTGGGTGAGAGGAGATTGGTACAAAGCAAACTGTATCGGACACATCCTTACCTAGATGACTTGAAGGAAATAAGATCATTCTGGGAGCTGAAGGAGGAGGCAGAGGACAGGGAATCGGCAGTCTAAGTTCAATGACAAAAATAATTGACTTGTCGTAAGAAAGAACACCTAATAATACTAATTACAATAATAATAATAATTTAAATATTTAACGTGTGATTATAAAGAGGAAGTCATAACAGCTAACGACTGTCAAAGAGTTTAACTTAGGACAGTGAACCTACAATAAGCCTGATTAGAATAACCTTTGAAAATATACCAACATTCCCTTACAGCCAACTGTGATAACATTTTACAACATTATGAGTGTAAGTTACTTTATGAGTGTTTATTATATCTCTCAATCGTTTTGGATCCCCATGAGGTCAAAGCAGAATTTCCCTGACCTGCTGTAATAAATCAAATGATATCAGTTTGAACACGATGAGGGAAGTATTAGTATAAACTTCAGCACAATCTGTTACCACTTTATTTTAGCAATAGGCCTAACTCATTTCTTTTTTATCGACTTTTAATTTTATTTTTTTGCTATTATGAACGGCAATTATTTTTGTTTTAACGAGTAGCTTTCCGATTTCTGTCCAAGTACACGAAAAATTTCCTAAAAATAAAATAAAGTTTCCGGTGTCGCTGTGAACAAGTAAACCACGATATACATGACCTGGTGACGTCATACATGAGTGACGTCATGTACAGACGGGATGAGCTACAACCATCAAACCAACACGTTACACTCTAATTAGTCAAGTGGGGGGTCCTCCGATAGGCAATGGGCACCAATCATTATAAAACAAACAATGGACCTACGAATGCATGCTCATATATTTCAATTAGACGTTTTAAATAATGAATTTAAAATCAATGTGGTACAGAAAATGTAATAAATATGACAAACTAACTTTTTAAAAAGGCTCAGTCACAACTAAAAATAAGTGATATTGTAGCTAACTTTGAACATGACTATGTCCATACTTAATATATATATATATAAATATTTAGAGTGACTGTAGGTATTATCATTTTTTTTATAAAGGTATTACTCAAAGATTAAAAATGTTTTTAAATATCACTTACATAGTATGTTGCTATGTTGTATTAATTTGAGGAGTTTTAAATAGGAAGAACTCTGCTAACACTCGATTAATAGTCACTTTATATACCTTACTCCAAAAATGTAGGCTCAAAAAGAATTGAAACTATCATCCGTCAATTATTTTTATTTAATTGTAATATATTTTAAATAAATAGATTGCTTTTAAATATGAAATAGAGTATTTTATTTAATTTTTTTCACACAAGTTAAATATAATTTAAGTTAAAAATATACAAATCGAGTTTCTTTATTGTGTTAACATAAGTGGATAATACTGTATTGTCTATGAACTTCCAGGCAATATAGATTAGCTCAATTGACAAGCAGCTAAAACTTAAAGGATATTTTTAACATATCAATTTACACTATAAGTTAAATGTATTTTTAATTTTAAAGAAGTGCAGATAGTCTTCCATTATACTACTATAAAGCCACACGGCTGACTGACTCACTCACTCAATGACATTAATGTTTACCCACTTCCAGGTGAGCTAGAAACTTGAAATTTGGCAAACTTATAGCTTCTAGCCTGTAACCGACGGGAAAATTCCAAAAAATTAAAAAAATTTAGTTTTTAACCCCCGAAAAAAAAATTCAAAATGGCAAAGAAACTTTAAAGTCAGTGCGGACCTTTCTTTGGAGGTCTCTTGTGGCTAAACGGTAAGACCTATCACAAAACGGATTACACCAGCAGCCACGGATTTGGCGAGATCCACAAGTGTGGTCCTATTATTTTTTGTCGTATCTCCATCGGTTATAGCTTAGATAGAGAGATTTTTTGATCTTAGGTAAATTTTGCACATTTTCCATACATTATTTAATTTTCTGACATACTTATGGGACAGCTAGAATCATAAATTTGGCAGGCCTATTGGCACATATAATTGCCATAAGCGTGCCAAATTTGATGATTCTAGATTCCCTATAAGTATGGAGAAACTAAAATAATGTGTGAAAAATACAATACAATACCGGTAACATGAAGTTGTTACATTCAAAACAACGCTGGAATTACATTAGTTTACATCCAGTTGCAAAGAAAACTGACGGGGGTTAGGGGCCGAGTCCCCAACGAGCAAAGCGAGTTACGTTATAAAAACTAAATGTGATAAGAATAGAGTTTATTGTGACTATTTAATAGTTTAACAATGTAGACCCACCTCGGTGGCGTAGTTGGCTAACGCGCTAGTCGTGTTGAGCCAGACCACCAAGGACGGGGAGATCGAGGTTCGAATCTCGGTAGGGTGAACTGGGGGTGGTTTTTCCTAAATGGTTTTCCACTCCCCCTCCACGCAAATGCGGATTCACTTCCTCTAAATTCAACCTCCCCATTCCTAATCCATTAGCGTAATTAGTACTTAAGCGTATAACCCGAATGGGTAGTAAGACGCGGTGCTAAATATATAATATATAACAATGTAGAATATATGGAATGACACAGGAAGTCCACACATAAATGTAAGTGTATGAAAACAGCAATCAAATGCGGGCAATAAACTAGTGCTTGTCTTTAAAAATAATATGGCAGTTGTGCAGTAAGCAAAATTTCTTCAGACACAAAATAATAATAATTTAAATGCTAAGAATTATCGCCAAACCACAAAAGAAACATTCTAACAATGTGTCGCCGCAAAATATTTAAATAAGGGACAGTTAAAAAGTAACCGCCGCTTGTAAAGCCAAGAGTTATGTACAATAAACAACACTCATTTTACAAGACGTGTCGACATTACTCGTATTGATATTTCTTTCCTTACGTCCAATCGTTCTTGAATCTCCTGCCATCACAAACTTATTTTTGTTATTTCCTGAGAATGTTCGACTTATTCTGGGCTATGAACTGACGAGGGGTGTTGACTACAATTTGAGTGTGCAGAGGCAAGCAATACAGATAAAAGGATGAAAATAGTGAAGTGTAACAAACCAAGGGTTGGCCCTAATATCTCGCTACAATTGTTCTAGTATTTAAACTATTCCATGGGGAATTTTAATTTTTTCAGATGAATGTATATTTTCTATGAAATTTTCTTGTACGAGGTCATGTTTAAAATAGGATATATTGCTATCGAGGGAGATGTCAGGGTTCAAACTATGGTCCAGTGTACTGGGGATGATATTTCTAGAACGTTTTCCCAGTCTCCCTCCAGAAAAATAGCAATTATTTGCACCAAACTCTACCTTCCTTATATTTCTCAATAATTGTAGACATGGTAATAGCCCGAACGGGTGGTAAAACATTGATCTTGTGAAAAGTTTCCAGGAGGGGAGTCACATCGCATGTATCACCAACCATGGTAAACACATGGCTAGACAAGTTTGTAGATGTATCACCAACCATGGTAAACACATGGCTATCACCAACCATGGTAAACACATGGCTAGACAAGTTTGTAGAAAGAAGAGTTTGGCATCAATTATGCAGCAAATAAATGTTGGTTCCAGGTACTGTATGGAAAAGAAAATCCCATTGTTATTTAGAGATCCAAATGCAGAGAGGAACAGTAGGAATTTGACGAAAGAGCAGGATTAACTGCACTCGCCTCGTGTTGATGAGTTTATAAACAGTGGCAAACAAACATAATAATCGGAACAATATGAATGCACGTTTGGGACAATTAACTATTCTTGGTCGTCAATTGACTTTTAACATCTTTGAGAGGTATTAACCACGCCAAAAGCTTGTTTACTTACTGTATTGCTCCCTCTACACTGCTGCTTTGGAAGTACAGTATCTGCTATGAAAGAGAACAATGAAACTTGTCCTTTATAAATCGATAAAAGTAGAATATACAATAGTCAAATACTTCTAGCCAACCTGATGGCAGATCAAGAACGAGTTATATCGTATTCACTCGAACAGTAACAGTCGAATGCTTTGAATATTTCCTCTGAATATATTGTCAAATAAGACATGCCGGAAACTTTAAATTGAACGTCAGGGAAACTTGAGATGATTTAACACAGCCGAAGATCCTAGTTTGGAATTAATATATGGCTGAAAAGTTATGCATTTGCTGTCGTTCTGTCAACTACGCCATATAAGCCGATACAGAAAATAGACTTAAAATGTAGATAACCCATAGCATGTTATTATTTATATTTGAAAATAAGAATTAACAATATCAATGAGTCTGAAAATAAATGTATTTTATTAGGGTATTTTTTATCACAACATCTTACTACCCGTTCGGTTTATACGCTTATGTACTAAGAATCAAATAGCCGAAGATGTTATTAATTTTAGAGAGGAATTCACCATCTAGATATCATATTCTGAAAATTGAAAAATGACACCTGGACACGGGAATCGAATCCGGGACCTTCAGCTTAGTACGCCAATGCTCTACCACTGAGCTATCCAGGATTCGTCCCGTCCCCAGGCTCATTCTTCACTCATATTTTAAGGCAGAGTCTATGATGGACTTGAGGAAATCGTCAACTTTAATCACGAGCCATCAGATAACGCAGCCACTGCCACTCATACAATTATTATTATAATTATTATATAAATATATAATTATTATTATAATTGTACGGATAATATTAAGAATCAAATAGCCGAAGCTGTTATTAATTACTGAATTAATTATTGAATTCCTCTCTAAAATTAATAACTATAAATCACTATATATCTGTAATATGTAGCTTTTGATGTATGTTTCTACAGAATCATGTCACCATATTGTTTGTGTACACTGGCCCTGATTTCGTCCCCTAGGTGAGCCACAAAGTTAGTGCCAGGGACGAAATTTAGAACTCTATGTCAGTTAATATAGTATTTTTGATTTGTGTGTTTCTAGATGGGGAAACGTAAGCAGTGGAACAAGGAGTTTGATAGAAACCATTAAGGCTGTAAGGGATAAAATAAGAGATACAAAACTGCTATAAAAGCGTTTAACATATCAAGAGAAACTTTGAAGGATTATATAAAGTCTGATGTTCAAGCTGAAGAATGTGTGTAGAAGAAAATAGGAGGAAAACCTACTTCAACTGAGGAGGTTGGAAAATTGCTGGTCAATTATTGTATGGAAATGCAAAGGAACTATTATGGAATGACTCTGGCAGATCTCAAGAGGATGACTTACCAATTAGCTATCAGGAACAATCATTCACACCCCTTCTATACAGAGACAGGACGGGCTGGCGGAAAATGGCAGAGTCTTTTCTTGAAAAGGCACACACATCTTTCTGTTAGAAAACCACAAAATCTATCGCTTACTAGAATTGAAGGATTCAC
>CABFWB010003634.1:12481-75035 GCA_902151455.1 Timema bartmani
GGCAGTGGCGACAAGAATCAGTAGCACAACTTCCTTCGGAAGGAAGTAAAGCCGTTGATCCCATGTCGACTGTGGCTGTAAAATAATCCTGGAATGTATGTGAACATACCTTAACTGTCAAGATTGGTAGGCCCTTTCGCTCTCACTCATAGAATTTCAGCGTGAAAGGCACACTGCCTGAACTTCCTTAGTACATGGGATTTCTACCAGATGGTGCAGGCAGCACTAACCAGCTGAAAGGTTGAGTTCATTCTCAGCTCCGGATGGATGTAAATTACATCAAACCATTTTACACAAGAAGTATAATAATGATGATAATAATAATAATTTATAAAAGTCCATTTTGCTGTGTGATTGGGGTGAGTTACCAGTTTGCAGAACTGTATTATTTATTATCTATTGCTATCAAAACTATCAGGTCAGTCATTAAAACCTTTATATAAGAAAATATTTTGCAACACATCATTTTGGGTTCTAGCCTTGGAGGAATATTGGTAAAATATATATATAACTTATAAAAATGGTTGTTGACGCTAATGTATGAATAGATCCGTGGTGAAGGTAATAGCAGGCAAGAGAAGCATCGACAATGAGCCGAAGATTTATAGACACCTCCTTCTGTCACCCGCAATCTGCCTACCGGAGGCTTGGGGTGAATGGGAGGAATTTTAATACGACTATTTGGCCTATAAAAACTGTCTTCAATATATTGTTCTCCCTATCACTTCCAGATAAAGTTTTGTAAGAGATCTCACCTTTGAAACACGTTCTCTAAACACTTTTAAATTAATACCGATATTAATATTCTTTTTATAAGTTTCATATTACCGGTATTGTGTTTTCGCTTATGAATATATTATTCGATAGTCATGAAAAAATTAGAAAGAAAAAAATATCGGATAGGTTTATTTGACAAATATTTGATCCAGGTTTTAAATAAAGGCCTAGGTATTTGTCTAACCACTAAAGTGTCAGAATCGACAAGCCAGACAGATTGTTCCATACTTACACCCTCTGAAACAGTTCAAGTAATTATGTCGACTGTGTCACAGTCGGGCAAAGAGAATACAAGAGACAAACGTGCAGTGCATGTATAGTATTCCTCTAGTCTGCGTCAAGAGCATAGTAGTTCTACTAACAACAGAGTTGGTCACATGGATAGTGTGCCTGACATATCCCAGGGTTCGCTCCCAACAAGTTGCATTATAAATGGTTTTTCTAACATATGTTTTTATATTATCTGTCCTTGAAAATACTGATGTAATTCCTTCAAATTCCCCTATAGCCTTATTACGTTAGAGAAGATTGCATATTGTCTGAACAATTATCTTAACGAGTTGCTTGTATGATTACTAAACTAAGGGTGCCATGTTCAATTCCCGTCAGAGCTGAACAAACGATCATTTCTTAAAAGAGTGAAAGCTTCTACTCTCATAGTGGTGAAATAACGGTCGGGGAATATATGTGCTTCTAGAATTAGGTTGGTTTGTAAGTCACGAGCTGATATAATCAGTCTGTTTTGAAAGGACACGAATTATATAAATAGTAAAAAAAATATCATTTGACTAAAGAAGTGAGTAATTAATGAGATAGGTTAAGTCGGTAGATTAACTTTAGCATACAAAAAATAATAATAATAATAACACGTGTTCACTTATCAGCTTCCCAGTGTGCGGTGGTGTATTCAATGATATATGGAATATTTCTATGAACGAAACATATTCAATATATGTTCCCTTTATTGCTGAATTGACTGCCGGGTAACCGCGTGTTGTGTCTATTCTAGGATGTAGTTTGTTGAAATATTTATTTGATTCAGAAAGTGAAAGTTAAAATACATATCGCAGTAGTGTTTCATCTGGCGGTAAGCTATTTATTATATCTGTTTAAAGCCAGGAGGTACATTGTCATGGTCTTATTTTGAGTACAAGTGGCAAGCTGAAGTAAAATGAGTTTTGGTAAGTGGCAGTTAGAAAACAAGAAACTTTCATCTATCATTACCACAGTTTTGATTCAGATGACAAAAATCATCTTTTCAAAAAAATTAAATGTAAGATTGTTAAGACTAGCTTATTTGTAAAAATATTAATTGAATGCCGGTAAATTAAACAAGTAATAGTTTGAACAAATATTCAACTATAAGTAAATAACTATATGTTTATTTATAATGGTGTGAGGTGTGTTATGTAAATATTAGATCTCAAGTACCCACAAGCTAAATAGGTTTACAGGAAGCGCTTTAAGTCACATACACTTTTGTTTTGACCCAAAAACTAGAGTAAAATACGGCTTTGCTTGTATAACGTTATAGTACAAACATGTCAACGTTAATATTTTCAAATAATACTAGCTCATTTATCCCATCTTAAATATTTCTAAACCCCTTTTACCATACCATCAGTCTAACCATTCATTTACAATAGTACATGAACCTCCTATGTAAATTTAAACGTAAGAATAATTATCATAATATTCATAATCATAATGTCCTTTGTTGATATGTTGTTACTAAGAATGATGGCATTGGAACAGACTGTACATAGTGAACCCCTTCACTAATTTATAATTCTCGGCCACACTAAGTTACAGCTCTACAAACAAATGTTGAGCTTCTTTTAGACTGTCAGTGGCGATTTAGCAGGACGTACATCTAGTGAATGTAAACAGGCTCAAACTTCCTGGAGAGAGTATAACGGAAACCGTGGTTGCGTTTAGTCAACTCTAGCCCGAGACCACGTTAACTTGGCGAGGGTTAGTGTACACAGTCAAGTTTACCCTGCCTGCTCTTCTATGCCAGCCAGTTTCAAATTGACTGTTAACCAGGGTCCGGTGTCCTCTGGCGACATCTTCCTAATGACAAAGTCAAACTTCAAACTTCAAACAATAGGCCTACCTAGCCCACCCCTTCGTTCTCGGCAACATGCATGCCTCGGTAAACACTGGCCAAACCACTACCACGCTCAGACCTATCCCCCCCCACCATTATCCCCCTTCACGGACAAGTTGGGCAGCAGGATCCCATCACAACTCTTGGGCGCATATTTGTATCACGTGTTTCAAACAATGGCGGAGAATATTTTCCACCAATTTCAATGCTGATTGGCTTGTTCCGCACGTTATTGCACTTCAGGTAAGAGGAGAAGTGAAATAGAACGTCAAGGTGGGATTTAAGGTCACGCGAGTTAACCTACATGTTAATTGGTCCATTGTGATGACAACAAATATATATTGGTTGAACCAAATCAAATAATGCTTTATAAGATACATTTAGTTTATTTGTTTGCACAATGAAGTATCTGCAATGGGCAATGTAAAGTTTGACCATTTCATTTAAAAAGTTTCTTACCAAATCCCACTATTTCCATGACAGATATTCAACAACTGTTGAGATTATTATAGGCGGAAAATTAAACTAAAGGTATCCTATCTATAGAAGAAATATTGGATTTAATTTGGTCATAAAATGTTTTTTGAGATATAAATTAAAAAATACGGACTTGAACAAGCGTTTGCCTCCAACCCCTGTTAAAAAACGCTCGGATAATGTGTCGCTTAGGTTAAGTGACACAGCTTGAGCCACATCGTGGTGTAGGTTCATCTAGTACTCATAACACAACAGTGGAATAGGGAACACTTAATCTATTTACATTTTTAGCAGGAAAAAAAGTGGATAGTGATTATTTTAAAACGATAAATATATATATTGGATACAGGTTAATTGAGGCACGGGTTGATCTGAGTAGACGTTTATTTGAGACAAACTTTGAAGACCAGAAATAAAATTAGTAACCAGCCTGAATTGTGTCAGCTTGTTTGGGCCAACAGTGAAGGTCGAGATTGGAGGATGCACGTATGCTCGAAACTGTCCCATTATATTCTGGTCTAGGTACAGTAGGTATCCTCCTAGGCTCAGTATAGCGCCGAACTTGGGGTGTACTAGGTCTCAATATGAAGCCACACCACGTCACAGTACACGAAATCATCTTTTTAAAAGCAAGGATCCTTATTATGTGTATCTTTTGCTTGTTATGTAGTCGTTATTTTTACTCTATCTTCATTTTATTTATGTACATTATATGATTGTTTGATTTATCTCTAGTTATTTCTAAATAAAATATGTTTGTGTCACTCTAAATTAAATATATTGTGTATTTTTTAAATACCACATTCTTTTGATTTTATTCATACCCTTTTTTACTCTGTTAAAATGTGCTAGTCGGCTTATTGGTTAAAATTTCGTTTAATTGGGGCAGCCGCTTAGTTGGGCCAGAGTGAGCTAGTCTCGATGTGTCCCAGTTAACAGGAATACGCTGTATGTGCGATGATATAATAATAGTACAACTAAATGTTGTTAGTGTTATGTTCTAATGTATGCCATTCTGATGAGATAGTGTAAAGTTTGAAGTCACCTACCAGCATCGCAGGTCCACCACGCCAGACTATACGTGGTTCAACTAGAACCATTCTGAGAGCAATCATGTCATGAATTGTAAACAAGATCTAGGTGATTCACCTCGTGAAGATGTCGTCATGAACTTGGAGCGGGAGCTAGCAGAATACATTTTAGAGGTAACTGTCAATGTTTAACATGGTGTAATTTGGAGGAAAGCGTGATGTAATCTTGATTTTGAAAGATACCATCTGATTCACTTTTATCACTTATAGTTGGAGGGTAATCAAGAAAAGACAAATTTCGAAGACAGTATTTGTTCCGTTGTTTTGTGTACAGGTGCTTAACACACCAGTTGGGTTACTAACTCAAGGAACCGCTCTCTGTAACATACGCGGAACCAATCCATATATGCTTTCGAACCATGCAGAATATGATTTTCGGCCTCACATGGATTCGAACCACAATATAGAACACGATCTTTTCCCACTATAAAATAGTGTAATTTCTATTGGTGGTATTATTTTCCCAGACCCTAATCACCATTAATTATCCTAAGTCTTCTCTAGAGCATACTGATAACGTTAACCATAATCTGCTCACCAATAGAAGAAACATTGAGTGTATAAAACTAAGTGTGGAGCAGCTAACATTGATAAAACGTCACTAAGCTTAGCATAAAGATGTGAAAGGAATAAAACAATAATCGCTTTAGAACAAATTCTCTGACTTTTAAAATATAAATATATACCTAGGATTGTCAAGTGTCAAGAAACTGTTTGTAGAGTAAGAACGTCACAGTTACCTGAAAGGTTAGTTCTAATTAATCTGACAAGGGAGGTCCAGTCACAGTTACCTGAAAGGTTAGTTCTAACTAATCTGACAAGGGAGGTCCAGTCACAGTTACCTGAGAGGTTAGTTCTAATTAATCTGACAAGGGAGGTCCAGTCACAGTTACCTGAAAGGTTAGTTCTAATTAATCTGACAAGGGAGGTCCAGTCACAGTTACCTGAGAGGTTATAGTTCTAATTAATCTGATAAGGGAGGTCCAGTCACAGTTACCTGAGAGGTTAGTTCTAACTAATCTGACAAGGGAGGTCCAGTTACAGTTACCTGAGAGGTTAGTTCTAATTAATCTGATAAGGGAGGTCCAGTTACAGTTACCTGAGAGGTTAGTTCTAATTAATTTGACAAGGGAGGTCCAGTCACAGTTACCAGAGAGGTTAGTTCTAACTAATCTGACAAGGGAGGTCCAGTCAGTTACCTGAAAGGTTAGTTCTAATTAATCTGACAAGGGAGGTCCAGTCAGTTACCTGAAAGGTTAGTTCTAATTAATCTGACAAGGGAGGTCCAGTCACAAACCCAACATATTTAACTGGGCTGGTTGTTTAGCATTATCTGTGTATTCAAAGGCTAGAAATATTTATATTTAAAATATAGTATAGCTGTTAGTATTTGTTTATTTATATAACTAGGTCTACCACACGGCCTACCACACGGTCGAAGAAACATAGTCGTAATGTGAGCGGTCACAGTAATGACGACCTTATTTTGTCAGTGCTCTAAGCTATCTACTCCACTGCAGGTTTATTGACTCGCAATGGTTGGACAACCTAGTACCAATAATGTCCGCAAGGAGGTTACAAGTGACAAACTGTAGCGAAACAGAGACGTGTCTAGAAAACTGTCAGATGGAATAGCTGAGGATATGGGATGTGCAATTAAGTAAAAACATCAAGAAAATTGTTAATTAATCCTAAGGGTGTGCAGATATGAGACATTTTTAATAATTCAAAATAATTAATTAATGGACGAATAAACGGTTACTTATTTAAGTTCAGAAAGTTAGAGCTTACGAAACATTTATATAATATAGAACTACATCATAGTATTTCCGGTGGCAGTGGTATGCCAAGGTCAGCCATTTATGAGCACAGTGTCAGTTTGTTGTTGGCCAGGCAAAGAATATAGTTAGATTAGAAAAGAAGTAGAACCTAGAGAAGGTGCAAAAATATTGGCTAGTATGGAGTCAGTGTGACAGTAGCCTTACCTTCGCGGGTAACAAATAGTATACTGACCTGTAGGCAGTCTCTATAGCAGGGATACTGGTTTGTATGAACAGTACATGTGTGATCAGGTTAGGACTGAGTAACAGTTGTACTTGTGGTATACTGGATAAAATGTACCAACACCGATTTGTACAGCATTTTATCGTAAACAGCGAATATCATGGATGCGGGTACGGTCAAGGCTAGTAGCCTGGTCTACTCTAAATTAATTACTCAAATAAGAAACTGTCAGATAACCTAATATTAATAATTATTTGTAAAAATAAAAATGCTTTATTATTTATCATGAAAAACTATAAGTTATTCAGATTACCATTTTGAATTCAATCTTCAACGGCAATGTCATTAAAGTTCAAATTTTGTATATGTTGTCATAAATAAAACACAGTTAAATTATTTACTTTAGATAAATACAGATATAATATTATTAAAATCCTAAAATATTCCCCTGATAACAAATTTGAACCAATTCGCTCGAGCTATTAAAAAAAATCAAATCTAATAAAGATCAGTCCTTAGTTAACTACTATTGAATGTTAAAAAAATATTTATATAACTATTTATAATGCAAAAAACTTAACAGATACCCAATTTGAACCAAATCGCTAAAGTCATTTTTCTAAAACATTCCAATTAATAAACCTTCATCAGAAAACAACTCAAAATAATTTTAATTTTCAAAAATAATTTTAATTTTCAAAAATAATTCCTCAGCAGGCCTAAACGACCCTTTATAGAATTTGTATCCAAAACCAGGTATATAGAGCTATTTATCTAAATATACTCCCAAGATTTTGAAACAAATCGTTAGGGCAATTTTAAATATATCTACAGTTTTTGACAAATCGGTCATAAATAAACTACCCATAAATAAGTTTTTACCACTAAAACAAATATATAGTGTTAATTGTGATGGCAAACATTCCCAATATATATATTTGGAATCAAATTGTTATAGCAATTTGTAAAATATTTCTAGTTTTTAAATAATTCTTCAGTAAACTTTCCTTTAGTAAATTTTTGCTCAAAAACAAATTATATGGCGCTATTAGTTATCTAAAACAAGCTTTAGATACGCATTTAAAATAAAATAGTTACAGCTATTTTCAAAAAATTAGGAATTTATTAATATCACTCAGCAGTAAACCACTCTTAATTGAAGGTCATGGTAAGAAAATAAAAATAAACACGTTTAGTGGTATGGCTCTATAACATCTAGATATCAAGTTTGAACAAAATCCAGCTAACCGTTTTGTACTATAACATCTAGATATCAAGTTTGAACATAATCCAGCTAACCGTTTTGTACTATAACATCTAGATATCAAGTTTGAACAAAATCCAACTAACCGTTTTGTACTATAACATCTAGATATCAAGTTTGAACAAAATCCAACTAACCGTTTTGTATCCGTGGCCAGGGACAGAAAAACAGGCATAGAGAAGGGTTAAATCTAGTCTTTTGGGTTCGTGTTCACATAAAATGTAAACATTTCTCATTTCGAAAGAAATTATTGTGATAGCGAAAAAATTCGAACTTGTAATTTCTCCATTACTTTCTACCTTGTCATAATCTCATCTCCTGGTTTCAACCCATTATGTATTTCTAAAGTATCCGATAAGTGACACCCAACCCGTACCATGCCACAATTAGCTTGACAAGATTTTTGGGTATCCCTAACATAACTAAAATTCCATTAAATAATTTCCTTTAACCGAATCGTAGGCCCTTTTAAAATCCACGTTGGTAGTAATAAGCTGCCTCCATAATAATTTCACTTTGTTTTATACACCTTTTTGTAAATGGCTATTAAAATACCTTCCTTCCATTTTTACCTCATGATTCCATATGGAACATAGCAATTTAGGAATTTATGTTACTAATATTTCGCCACCTCCCTACAAGAAACCGGTGTACCCCGTTAAAAAAACTTTAACACATAGATAATTAAAAAAATCACATATATAAGCAATTTCCCCCGATATTTCTATACTTGGCCGCCACTGTGAAAAGCTCTCCAACAACATATGTTGTGCACCTTGAGAAACAAACCCATTAAAAAATACGATACAATATTCATTGGTTTGGAACCAAACGATGTGAATAAATAATAATTATAATAATAACTTTGTGTTTTATGTAGTTCTATATTATATTAATTATTTTTAACATGTGTCATGTTCTTCCCTACGTATAGACATCAGCTGACAGGCTAAAATTTAAAACATAATTATCAACAAAGATGAAATGTAATGACCAATACTCTATAATATTTTATTCATTTCATAATAATATAGGTGACCTGGTGGTCTAGGGGTAAGGTGTCAGACTTCTGTGCTGGAGTCCGGGGTTCGAACCTCGGTCCCGGCACAGATTTATCTGAATGCCAAACCCTTCCTTCACCTCTGACAAGATGCGTCTTAATCACAACTTGTGAATGTGAGGAATGCCAGGCCTCCACCGTGGTTCGGATTCCACGTTAAACTGTAGGTCCTCCATTTCATATCATAATCACCCTACCATTACACATTAGCGTAAGTGCGTATAACCCGAACGGGTAGTAAGACGCGGTGCTAATAACAACAACAACATAATAATAATAATATAATAAATGGTTCTATATGTGATTCGAAATATAATTCAATTACATAAATTTATTGCTCCTTACTATTAAGTTTAGCACAGGTTTAAAAGTATTAGTGAGAGAAGTTCATAAAATGAAAGTTCTAAATTTTGTAAATAAATTTGAATTAATTATTGTTGGTTTCTTCAGTTATAATCACAGAGTTGCAAACTAATAAAATTAAATGTGTTCATTTTCATCCAATATCAGCTGGTGCTTATGTAAATAAATTATACATGAAATCATAAGTTCAAGCTATGTTTTGAAATATTGGTTGAGATCGGAAAAGGAAAGAAAACTTGAATGTTTGTTGATTAAAAATTACTAATCTGACCCAATTGCGGATTTGGTTGAAAATAACAGACAAAAAATAAATTCTCACTTCACTTTAATTCTTAGGTTTTGTAAGCTATTGTTGAAACGTGAAAAATACTTCTAGGGCAACTCTAGCAGAACCTTTGGTAAAATAATATTCCAATAGTTGTCGAAAAATGTAGTACTATTTTTAAATTGGCTGGAATTACACGTACAGAAAAACTTAGCCCATTTTCAATTCAACAACAAAATACATTTTTCCTTCCTCTTTGCTCGAGGAGGAAAAGGAACTATTACGAATGTGGTGGAATGACGACAGATGTGATTGTTTTAATAAACTGTTTGTATCAAGTGTGATGTTATTTTTGCTAAAAGTATTACTTATAATATAAATTTAATAGTCAGTTGACTCAATTCTTCAAATATATAATAACATAAACTGCCAACCCGCCATGTTTATTATTTTTGTTGGTAGGTGATTTTAACGCTATCTGCTTTAGAGAGTGGTTTATTACGGAACTGTTATTATCTTAATTTATTTAATGTTCTTGAACGCTTTTAACATCTGGCTGACATTTTAAGAAATAATTGCCCCTAGCGGAGGAGATTATTACTCTCGTTTGGTTTTTTGGTGCCAAATTTAAATTAATTTTAAAGATGACTTATGTTCATATGTCCAAATTATAAAGTTTAGTTATCTTTAAAGTAATACTTTCACTATTTAAATAGTTAAGATTGTTTTTATTGTTTTGTTATAAATCTCGGTGACTATATTTTCTCCTAGGCCAGAGATTGTTTATTTAAAAAAACAATAAGAACATGTTTGTGTTTTGTTTAAGGGTTTTTGTTTTGTGGTCTCTAAAATTGGTTTTGGAAGGACCTGATTCGGGGATCATTTAATAGTGTTTTTCTTATAGTTAATTGTAACGCTCATCAGTAAAAGTTTCACTAAAAGTGAGGCTTAACCTTGCAAGAACGACGAGGAAGAGTTTGCAGGGAAGATTGTTAAATATAATGACTTGGAATTGTGATTGTTACAAAGGCACAGGCCACCATACTTCATAGATTGGATATGTTGGGTGAGATCAATTTAAATCTTTAATCATCCTGTTCAGTGTTTAAATAATTGACTATAATACCTAAAATTATTAAAGAAGGGTAAATAACTTAACATTATTTTTACATATTATCAAATATTTTTTTTAAATCATGTTATTTTATTTAAAGAAATATTCCTGTGTCAATAATTATATATATATTTTTTATCCTCACAATTCAAGTGAGAGTTTAAACCTTTTCAAGTATTGTTCAACAATACTATTAATTTTATAACATAGGAGGCATGCCTTACTAGGTAGGATTTATTTAAGGATATCATTTACAACAATAATTACAAACAATCTCTAAAAAAAAATTTTATTACATCAATGTACATTGTATTTTTTTTAACTTTAATCCCATGTATAAATATTCTCAGTAGATTGTATGTCCAGGGCAAGAAGAATAATCTGCTTCAGAAAGTCTTCGGTTGTAAGTGTTCAACTTAAGTCAAAACTTTACCTAAAGTCCAGGGGTCTTGAGAGAAATGGTTTTTGTCTTACCGCTGAGCAGTTTATTTAATAATAAAAATCTACCTACCTCACAAAATAAAAGTGGTTGGTAGTTGGCGCCCAACATTATATATATTATAAATTAAATTCATTCGTATATTTATACAGAATAAAAATAATAATATATATATATTTTTAACACCACACAAGTTAATGATTTAAATTGCAATAAAATCCATACATAAACTCCGCTTGGTTTAAACTCACCGCCACTAAAAGACGAGTTTACCGTCCTCTTCTGCTAGACGGATACTCGGTAAGTAAATAATACAGGTTGGTATGAACTAGCAGCCTGTACAACACTAAGGTAACGTTTATAACTAATGAGTATTGTTGACAGTCGTTACTTTGTCGCTCTCTTACAGGTAGAGAAAGTATTGTGATCGTCAAAAAACTCGAACTTAAGATTTTGATAAATTTCGACGTTTCATGACCCATCCAAATCCAAAAAGTTGTTTTTGCAATGCCGTCTGTCTGTCTGTCTGTCTGTCTGTCTGTACCTCGGAGTAGAGCCTAAACTATTTTACCGATCGGGCTAAAACTTGGTATTTGGGGTTTTCAAGGGGTTGCCCCGAGGAATTTTTGGAATTGGATATCCAACCATAAAATTAAGGGTAGTTTACTGAAGGGCGAAAAGAGAGAAAATTGATTTTCTCTAAATCGGCTCCACCCATTTTGATTAAAATTCGTATCTAAGCGTTGATTAAGATTATAAACAAAATGGCTACTATCATTTTCCTATGGAAATTACTTTTAGGGTAGTTTACAGGAGCGGAAATTTCCTCATCTCTGCAAATATTTAAGATAGTAAATAACTCTTTATTGCAAAATTGTGGTACTATTAAAAATAAAATGTTTTATTTGAAATAAATCTTTATCAAACTCATAGTTTCGGAGATATTAGCAAATATATTAATAAACTTTTTGTGAGCTTTACTTGTACAGAAATACTACTTAAGTTTTAGCGCAATAATTCTCTAATTCCATAGAGTAAGTAGATGAGTAAATCTCTCAAAAAGTTTTTTCTGTTTTCTTTAACCTCTTAGAGATAGATCGTTGTTGTACAATCATTTCCCCTATCATTATAGGCTCAGTAGTCAATATTTACCTTTTTTATTGGTCTAAATTTATAAATGAGGAATTTAATAAAATGTGATTACCATAAGATGTGCAACCCCTAATAAAATGTAAGAAATTTTAACCGGAAGTCAAATTTTAATGCTAAGAATACCCTTGTGGTCTCAATATCAATTCTTTTTGTCCGAATATACTATTGAGGACTTCAATTCTTTAAAAAGAAAATCGTAAAATGTAAATCCGGGACTCTAAAAATGTCTAACGTAAGTATAACGAAAGATTTGCTCGGGTTTAATAGTGTATATTATTTCGTTTCGCATATACATCGAATTTGGAGTAAATATCTCCATTATTAAACACCGGAGCGGAGTTCCGTATCGTTTATAGTTATTAGTTGATGTAGTCGGTGTTAGTCTTTTGTGTGGCGTAGGGAAGAAATTTGACGATGTTTCACTATAGAGTATGTTTTAAAATGAATATATTAAATGTTAATTTAAACTAGGCGAGGTGAATAACATTATATCCCTTTTTTAACTTGACTGTAATTGAAAGTATACCTGGAAATAAATGGTTCTTTAAATTACTAAAAGCTTATTTGACTTCACTAATACTTGAAAGGATTTCGATACCCTCACCTAATTCGGATATTTCATGAACATTCAAAATATGTTGAAGTGGGTCGTTCCATTCACTCAAAACCTCGCTCGTATCCAGGGGCGGATCCAGATTTTATTGGGGAGACATAATTATAAAAAACATGGTTACTTACAATGTTAGATTTCTTTTTAAAGCCGTTTAGTAGTTTATTATTAATATTTAATTTTATGTATGTTTTAAACTGTGGTCATCCTCCCCAATATTTTAAAATCAGATAGTTTTTATGAACCATTTGTAGTGGCCCTCCTTAAACAATTTTTTGAAAAATGGTTCATTCTAGAAGCTATGAGTAGTCTTCGCCTTGAATTTTTTTTAATTAGATTATTTTATAAGCCATTTAAAGTGTTACTCATCTAGAAATTTTTGAAATTTGGATGCCTCTCAAAGCTATTTTGAGTGATTCTCACCTTAAATTTTACGATAGTTGGATACCTCTAAAAGATAATCTTTGAAGGTCTTCCACCGACAAAATTTTGATAATTGAATTATTTTAGAAACTAGGTTATTTGGGGTTGTCCTCGCATGGAAATTCATCAAAATGACATGCATCTAGAAACTATTTGGAGGTGTCCTCCCCTAAACATTATTGAAATTTGGATGACCTTGGAAGCTATTTAGAGCTTTCCTCCCCTGACTTTTTGTGCCAGTTAAATGCCGCTAGTCTGGTAGTTATTTGATGCGGTCTTCTCCGGTAAATTTTTGACAATAGACTGCATCTAGAAGTCATTTGGAGTTTGATTTAAGACCATCTTTCTTCAGCTTCATATTCGATATTATCAGAGGATTTTAAATATATATAGGGGGGAATTTATTCCAAGGAGGGGGAATTTATTCCAAGGAGGGGCAAATTATTTCCAGGGGGCAGAGTCCCCCACAGTTCCACCGCTCCTGCTGTCCACACATACTCTATATTCGGTATTCGTGGATGAACTGCTCTCAGGCGATTATTAGTCTTCTTTGATGTGTGGTAGTCTACCGTCTCTATGTGATACAATGTTTGTTACTCGCTATGCATGACCAATATTATTATATGAAAACTAATATTTTTTCCACACTTGCGTGATTAATCATGGACGGATAATGGACGTGTGGACCCGGCTTAAGAGATGTATGCGCGTAAATAGATAAAAAAAAAAGTGTATAACTTATTTGTGTTGTATTTTCTTTCTAAAATTTGAACTTTCATTTTGTTTTTTGTATTAATTTTCTAACTTTCAAAGGGGGGGTCAACTGATCATTTGACCCCCCCCCCGAATCCGCGCCTGCTCGTATCTACCATCAGGTTACCATTCTCATCTTTGACTAAATTGGCTTTAGTCTGATAGTTCCCTGAACAGAATCTGTTTGAGTGACACAGCAGTTCACACGCTGTATGTTGACCCATGATGCAACACCTGATTATCAACATTTTTTATATCCTAATGGATATACGTATATTTTAGAGGGTTGGCCTTCCTTTTCGCAATAATAAATGTGTTTAAACTCAATACACAAGGACTTTCTAACCATAATGCATGATATATAATATGTTTGTAATTCATTTTTTAATATTATTCATATTATTCAATAAAATTAATTACAAACTGGACCCAAGAATCAAAATTATATCCTGGTTGTCATTTTTCTCTCAAATAAATTTAATTCAACTGTTAGGACTTATCATGTGGATAATAATCACATACTAGTTTGTGATATATGAATTTAAAATATTACCAGTATATTATATTATTTTTACTTCTACTAAGATTTTAAATGATAATTATATATATATATATATATTTGTGTGTGTGTGTGTGTGTGTGATGGATTGAATTTTATTTTTTTTCCAAATCTTAAAACAGTAAAAATAAACGCAAACGCTTGAAAAAAAATAATTTAAAAAACTTTTTTTAACGTTTGTTAAAATTGATTACAAAAATATTGGAAACTTTTATGTTTCGAAGAGATCGCACTAATTTACCTGGCAGCTTAAAACCAATTTGAGTTTATATTCCCTTCTTTTGTGCACGTCGCTACCAACCTTCAACTACTTTTGTTTTGTAAAAGTAGAATAAGTAACGAACAACAGCAGATCAGACACGCGCCAATGAACACGCTCTTTCGATTTCATTCATTCGTGTTCGCATCGCTGAGCTTAATTAATGACCAGTAGTAGCTTACTTTCGCGCCCAGGTGAGCACCTTGCTCTTCTGCGCATGCGTAGAGGTTCTTGTAATCCTTGGTTTACAGCAGTTCTACGATTTACAAAACTTACAGAAGCATCTGAAACTGTGGCTAGAACAACTCGACTTTCGCGGAATTAACAGACCATGCATCAAACAGAAACATTCTAAACAAAATAAGGTATAGAAATGTCACTGAGGGAAATAAAATTGTATGTTATGTAAGTTTAATAAAAAATAGATTTAAAAACTTTGAAAATAAGAGACACAAAAATGAGAGGACAAACATTCTAGTTTTATAAATGTATGCAGAATGTAAAGTAATAATGTATTCATAGAGCAAACTTAACTTGGGCAATTCTCGTAATATACCTTAATCAAATTGGTACATACTTCATCCATGTGGAATTACGGCGCTAGAATAGTTGAGCAGAAAATCACTGGGCTTATAACGTTACTAGGCGGTCCGTTAGTAGGAGAACAGGGGAGGAGGAAAACACAAATGGCTATACGTGTTGTGACCCCTCCTATTTAATTACATCATTCGATTCACAAAGAGCTATTCTAGGCTCCTAAATCAGTAAACTTTAATTTCCTGGGCATTTAGGTTTTTATAATCAGCCAGAATTTGGATTTTTGGACCATTCAAAGTGGAAAATTTCAAATTTTAAGCTATACTCTGATTCTGGTTGGAGGTACAGCATAAAAAATGCAAACAAATTTTTGTGCAGCCAGGCCAACATTAATTCAATTTTACTATATTATTTGTGCTATTCCATGGGTACATATTGATATTACCTATCAAAAGTGACAGCTGCAGATAACATGCTGGATGTATGAATATATAAAAATTGTTTTAGTAACTTTACTTACTAACTTTTACTGTTCTTCCTACCAAAATCATACTATATATGTTTACAAATGAAAATATTTCGGTGTTAGAAAATAGTTTTGTGTTAATTCCGGTAAACACCAAACTCGTGTGCTGTTAAAAGGTTTTTCAATATGTAATTTAAGCGCAATAGCTTTTTGGCAATATTTTATATACATAGGCAGCCTCCTTGAACACATGTTTTGTATTATTATTTTCTAAGCTAGCCTATTTGGCGTACCATGTGAAACAAGACAAGATTAGTTTGTGGTAGCATTAAATGGAGGGAAGTTCTGTAAAAGAGGATTTCCAAGATAAGCTTATTACAAATACAAAAAGTCGTGTAAGAGATGTACAGTACATAGCCACTGCGCTGTGTAATTGGAGGATTGGTTGTCCTAAAGGCATACAATGAGACTCAATGTGCTTGTGGGATGGAACTCAAAAAACTGTTCCTTGATGCAGAGGGAAGATTCATTTCGAAACAAAAGGAGAACAAGCAAAATGAAAAATATATCCGGTTCTGATGGCGTACCTAATGAACTGGCAAACCTATTTGTAGGAATGGGTCTTCGACATTATTAGTATGGCATCTTAGCATCAAAATGTGGACACACCGGACAAAAAGCACCAAATTTTATCCACGTGCTACCTAGAGCCATAGCTTTATGTTTTTAATAGCAACTACCTCCTCTGGCAGCCACCTTAAATTATATAGCAGCCATCTTAAAATATAAGTATCATCAATACCTTCGCTTCTATAGCAATTAGGATCACAATCTCGGTGTTTAAATATACATTTTCGGGGCTGGAGAATTCAAATAGACACTTTTTAAATGCACCAGATGATTTATTTAATAACATTAATATATGTTACAACGATAATGCTACTTATGCAACTGTGTACAATTTACAAATCTTTAAAATTGTTTGTCGGGTTGAATTGTAATAAAAGATAGATTAGAACATGCGCTTTATCTGTCAATATGTAGCTACAGAACATTGGAAATGCCCACTCAATGCACAAGTAATCGAGGACAAAACAGAACCATACCTGTCCTCTAAAAACGTCACTGAGTTCAGAAGTTTGGAGTCATTGCCAGTGAAACTTAATTTTTGAGGAGACATGAGAGCAGATAAACTGGTCCAAAACTGTGGTGCATGGCACAAATCTTGTTAGGTAAAGTTTGGTAATTTGAAGTTGGAGAGGACTAAAAAGTGAGGAAAGTCTTCAGGAAGCTGCAAATCTGGAGAGAAACGATCTCGGCGTGGCTCGGGGCTTTTGCCAAAATTGTCTGTCTTTATTTTTTATGGAAATGATGGACGTGTTCATGAATTTCAAACATTTGTAGCTGATACGAGCTTACGAAAAATGGAAACGGAACTGCGCGAAACACAGTTGATGGCAGCATCACCCACGACGCCAAGTATCATCTGCCATGTTGTACGGCACCAGTCCCACATGAGGCAACAAGGGGGATCTTCCAAGGAAAGTCAGATAAAGGCTAGAGCACTTGTGGAGCTGTATACTTACATAGAGAACTGTTTGGAAGATGGGACCTCCTACTTCAAATGTTTGGCGTTGCATCAGCTTTATGAGAATAGGCTACTAATCCTTGGTGTTGAGAAGAAGACTAACAGAATCAGATTGAAGGAGAAAGTGCTAACTTATTTTCCACAAGTATAAGAACAAAGTCATGGGAAAAGATAAGGTTTTGGTGTTTGAACAAGGCATGTGGGAAATGCTGCAACATGCTATGGCATGTGATTACGAAGATGATGCCCTTTTGTTAGCTAAGAGTGCCAAGTTAATACGCAAAGAAATTGCAAACTACAAAGGTTTCCACTTCAATGGTACCTTTCCTTCTGGTTGTCAGGAACAGTCAGTGCCATCTGCTCTGAAGATCTATGATGATGAATGGTGCTGATCAAGATTCTACAGATTCACAGGTGGTCCTCACAATCTCCCAGACCATTATATTTAACTACAGGAAACGTGTGTCTTCTTCCACGAAATCCTAGCATTCATTGGGAAGGGAACCCCCATTGGCGCTTTACACCGGAATGAAGATTCACATAGACACCAAGTTCAAAACAACTGTCACGAAGCTAACTTAATTGGTGCTCAGCGTAAACTATGACAGAGTTCTTCAAATGCTGTCTGTACAAACTTTCATGACAAAGGAGATGACTCCAGCTCAGTTTCGACAGGGACTATTACCTGTTTATGCACATGACAACTGCTAAGGTATAATTTCATGACACTGATATTAGTTGCGGCTGCACTCTGAATGGAGCCAGTGTATCCTGGGTTCCTGTATGGAACATGTTACCTGTTGCCTTAAAGGCTTGTAGTGAATGGGTAAAATGTAACTGTACGAGCAAAAGTGGGTGTGGTGGTAGTTGTGGATGCAGGAAGGCAAGTTGGAATTGCACAGAACTCTGCGGATGTCGATGTTTGAATACGGCATAAGTAATGATATATTTAATATAATACGCCATGTTTAATTCAAGAATGTATAAAATGTATGTATTTTATAATTTATTTAATGTTAATGTATAGTTTTCAAAACAAAAAAATTGGTGAATAGTTTCTGTATGATACAGAGGTACGTAAGTAAAATATTATATCGTGAGTAAATAGATCATCTGACGCATTTAAAATGTGTGTATATGTATTCCCTGACCTCAAAAATGTATATTTACACACCAAGAGTTTGATCCTAAGTACTTTAGAATCCGAGATATTGGTAGTATACAAATATTTCAAGATGTCTACTATACAATTCAAGATGGCCGCCCGAGAAGGTGGTTCTTATCTAAAATTGAAAGCTATGGCCGAAGTAGCATCTGGAAAAAATTAGCGCTTTTGTCTGGTGTGTTCACATTCACCTTAAATTTGTCGTTAAGCTTCCGTACTATATGGTTTAATTAAGAACCGGAAACAATTTAGACTCATAGAAAGTAGGTTCTAGGTTTTTTCATTTCTTATACAAACAAGTCTACTTTTAAAAATAAATGGTATGATGGAATCACACAAACTTTATCATATTTTGTTTTATGGCTTTGAATTAAATTTTCAAAAGAGGGTTTTCAGTAAACTAATCCTAAGTAAGTTTTCCTCATAAAAATAAGCACATCATCATATTGTTATTCACAATAAGTACTCTCTGTGTGTGATTTTAAACCAAATTGTTCGAATACGATGCATTACTTAAGCCAGTCAAAAAATTATTTCAAAATAGATGCAGTACATACAAGCAAGATAATGTTTAGGCATATTCTCCCTATAGTCCGTGTGGTAGGAGAGCAAGCCACTTTGCAGGCATGTATATTAGACCTCAGGTATCAATTTTATAAGTGGAGATAAAAATTCCCTTAGGATTCAAAATGGCAGCCATTAAAAAAATTGCTATTTCTTTTTTACAAATTTGTATGTTGGCTATATTGTGGAGTAATACATCATTTACGACTAATATTTTATTGCTGAAAACAATGGTGGCCTTCAAAAAAAATTTCATATAAAAAACGGCCCTTATTTTTAGTTAAAAAAAATTGGCATCCTATTTTCAAACTTCAAATTTGGTGCGGTCTGTAATTACGTGACACATCATTCCACATTAATTTGGCACCCCTGAGCACGATGGTGACCTCAAAAAGAGTGCTAGATTTAAAGTGGTGGTATTCCGATAACATTACTGCTGCTGCTCTTCATTCTCTGTTAACTGAAGTATATCTTGCCTCAGGAGAAACAATCCCTATACAGGATTGGGCTGAAAAGGCATCTGAAACTTCCCTACCTTCTACTTTGGGCTTCAGGTACTGAATCTAATACGCCTTCTCTTAGATTTGTTGGATCTCTACGGCATGTGGATTACAAGTTGTTCAAAGAATGTCTGTAAAAAAATAGCACCAAGGTTCTTCATTTTCGATCATTTACATTAGGCTCGTTGGGTAAGTATCGTCGGGTAGACGTACACATAAAGGATTTCGAAGAACTGCCAGAAAAAAGCACTTTAGTTCACCCACAATTCAAACTAGGCAACTTCGTTGTAAGAAAAACACAAAACCCCTTCTCTGCTCTAGCAATTGACCAAGTTCATGAGCAACACAATGCTGAAATAAAGGGAAGTGGTGGAGCGATTATCCTCTTGCAAGATGCAGCTACACTGCAACGTTGGTCTATTACCGGACCAGCAGTAGCCAGAATTGTTGGAGAATTCAACGTAGAAGTTTATAGTCAAGATTTTCGTCACCTTGAATAGTATGAGGCTTACCAACGAAAATATGTGGCGAATACAACAGCTGTGAAGGAGTCCTTTATTCACTATGGCAGCCCATTTAAAGAGCGTTCTGAATACCTCATTAATCGAAGAACTGCCAGAAAAAAGCACTTTAGTTCACCCACAATTCAAACTAGGCAACTTCGTTGTAAGAAAAACACAAAACCCCTTCTCTGCTCTAGCAATTGACCAAGTTCATGAGCAACACAATGCTGAAATAAAGGGAAGTGGTGGAGCGATTATCCTCTTGCAAGATGCAGCTACACTGCAACGTTGGTCTATTACCGGACCAGCAGTAGCCAGAATTGTTGGAGAATTCAACGTAGAAGTTTATAGTCAAGATTTTCGTCACCTTGAATAGTATGAGGCTTACCAACGAAAATATGTGGCGAATACAACAGCTGTGAAGGAGTCCTTTATTCACTATGGCAGCCCATTTAAAGAGCGTTCTGAATACCTCATTATTCTTGATTCTCACATTATTCTTCGAGAGGATCATGTGAAAGCATTACGGACATCTGAATCAAAAGGGTTAGAATTGTTTGGGTCGTTTAGTCAAGAGCGTCTTACCGAAGGTTCAACAGAGTTTATTTTCCTATGAAGAAAAACAGGGTTAAGATATTCTCAAAGGAGGGGAAAACTGTAAGTAGAGAAACAAAAGCATTGAGTACTTTCAAGAATGATGTTAGTCTATTCTCCAAGATTTTTATTGCAAGCCAGAGCCATGAGATGAATGTATACCTCTTCTTTGAGTTTGAAAACTAGTGTTACCCTCCTTGTCTGTCTGTGAATGGTGAAATGGGGGCATGCAATAAATTTTAATTCATGCACATCCTAAAAAGTTTTGCTAAAAACGATACTTTTCCTGGGGTATTTGAGGCAGTTAGTTATGACGGTGCTGCTTTGGCTAACAACACCCCTCTAATAAAATCCAAAATATTTCATGAGTATGTAGACGAATTTGTGACATCTGTTAGACGTGATGCATAAAGTATTGGTGCATCGAGAATTAATATTGTCTTTGACCTTTATTTGACGAAGGGTTGAAAAAAGCAGTTCAAGCTAAGAGGGGTGTCAACCTTAGGAGGCTAATAATCGCTACTCACCATCTCCCTAATGATTGGCCTGATTTTTTTGAGGAATTCCCAAAGCGAAAACTATCTCGTTAAGATTGTAGCACGTAATGCTGTAGCACATAGCAACATTTTTCACACTGGAGCTAAGTTTGTTTGTTCATTAAATACCCCAATGTCACTCCTTGATTCGTTTTCATTGGATTTTGCAGAAGCTGAGAAGTGTTTCCTTCTACATGTTCACGATGCAGTGCCCCATATCAAGAAAACCATCGTCATCCATAATGTGGTTACAAATGTCCTAATTTTAGCAATTTCTTTCTCCTTCGGGCTAAAAAATATTGGACTCCATGAGATGTGGCTGCATTTTGATGTTGCCTTTCTGTGCACAAAATTGCAGAAAATCTTGGTGAAGATAAGTCGGTTGCACAATGGGGCTTTAACACATTCTTGGGGTGTGACACGTCGTCATCATTTTTCCGGAGAGGGAAGAAAAAGCCATCCCTCAAACAACCTGGACCCAAAAATTGTAGAACTATTACAAAAGTTTGTTGTTCTCCTTTATGAAATCGGCTGTATGGGCATGTCACTTAGCAAAACAGAGAAGATTTTTTCACGTCTTAAAGTAGATCTCCCAATACTGCACGCCTTGGGCAGCCTTCCAGGCTGGACATATCTGGGCTCAGGCTTTACTAAAAAATCCTCTTTTGCCAAGTCTGTAAGAATAGAGATGGTTCAAATCTGTGGACGGAAGTTGGATGCCAAAGTGGAGCAGCCTCCTTCCTAAGTGTGATGCCTGCTGGGAGCTTGTGACGTGTGAATGCTGTAGTAGTTGCAAATCCAGTTGCTCATGCAGGAGTGTTGGTTTACCGTGCTCCCTGCTCTGCACACATTCCAGAGGAACCTGATCTTCTGGGCCTGGCGGGTAAATGTTTACATGAACTTACAGAAACTACTCAATATATATGCAACAAATTACATGTAATTCCAGGAGAATAATTTCTTTATTGCTATCCTGTGAATTTTTTGACAACTTACTTTTAATGTGAGACGTTATGTTACAGGAAGGAGAACAGCGGCAGTGATGAAGATGATACGGAGCCATAGCACCTTCACGACACTAACGACAACTCATTTTATACTATTTAATTAATTTTAATTGGTAAGTGAGAAATTGCCGCGCATACGTTCAGCTCTAATGCAATATTTAATTCTACGATGCATTATTTCAAAATATGGCTAATATTGATTAATTTTTTGCTTTTATTTCTACCTATCCTCATCGGTTATATGTTTTTATTTTTTAAATGGCCACAACGTTAAATGGGGAACTCTTGTTGAGGTCACCATCGTGCTCAGCGATGCAAAATTAGTGTGGCATTCATGATGTGCCACACGACAATAGACCCCCCTAAGATTTTAAGTTTTAAAATTGGACCCTATTTTAAAGAAAAATTAAAATAGGGGCCGGTTTTAATCGGACATATTTTAAAGGCCGCTATCGTTTTCAGCAATAAAATATTAGTCAGAAATTATGTATTTCTCAACAATGTAGCAAACATAAAAAAAATTGAAAAATAAAATGCAATATTTTAATGGCCACCATTTTGAAACCTAAGGGATTTTTTTTGTTCCACTTCTAAAATTAATCCCTGAGGTCTAATATACATTCGTGCAAAGTGGCTTGCTTGCATAACAAAGTGGAGTATTATATCAACTACCACACGGACTACTAGCCTTCTAATCAAATGGTATAAATGCCTCCCCCCCCCTCGAAAATTGGTTAAGCCACCATCTTGGAAAATGATGCTCTAAATTCTGTCTGAACATTTGTCATATGCGGGTAACTTGATTCACGTCGTCATTGTGGGTATGAGATGCTTATAGCCTGGTCGGATTGAGACTAGATACCTGAAAGGAGTGTCTGTGGTTGTTTTAACATTATAAATACCTGTTACCAAGCCATTGAAAAGGGCATGACTTCCTTAGCAGCAAAGAAAGGTAAAGATTTCAGCACTGTCGTAATCCACAGATAAAGTAACGCCCCTGGTAGTAAAGAGCTTTTCGATACTCGTATAAAAGAGGCAGTAACTGTCAAGACGAAGCAACT
The DNA here is from genome assembly GCA_902151455.1 of Timema bartmani. Lineage (NCBI taxonomy): Eukaryota > Metazoa > Arthropoda > Insecta > Phasmatodea > Timematidae > Timema > Timema bartmani. The sequence continues at coordinate 35,723 of CABFWB010003634.1, forward strand.
CTTCAACATAATAATTGTTGTTGTACATGATCCTCAGGAGTTGAATTGGAGCTTTCGGTATGAACTTAAACCAAAACCAACATACTTATTTGATAGTGGGTCTTTAAGACAAAATAAAGTGATTGTTCGTCAAAGCTTTTGAGTGTGAGGACTCGTATTTTTGCCCCGATGACTGTGTTTACGTCATTGATAGTGGCCACTTATCTCACTGTTATATATGGCTCCAACCTGTCACTTGTGAGGATCTGCACAAACGCTATATTTCACATGTGAAATCACATTATGGAGGCAAAATGTAATATTGTATTTGATGGATATCCGAACAAGGCTATCATATAGAATTGTGAGCAGTCAAGAAGAGCTGCTAAGAGAACTTCTGATAACATAAAAATAAATTAGACATCTTCCACAAAAACCAGACAGGCACTTTTTTCAGGTTAACAACAACAACAATAAACAGCTCATATACATATTAACAGGTCGTTGCCGATAGTAATAAATAAAAATATACAAATCTGAATTTGATGCAGACTGCCTCATTGCGTCAAAAGCCATTGATAAAGCAAGAGCTGAATTGAATGTCATCATAACTGGCCAGGATAATGATAAACTTGTTATTTTTACTTCAATGGCATCCATTTCTGACAAGGTCAGACTAGCGCTGATAACTTAGAAGATACACTTTCTCTTCAACAAGAGCTCACAGAGTTGTTAAGAAAAGAAGCTTTGAGTTGCGCAAATAGTCCAGTAACTCACACCAGGTACTCAGCGCTGTACCTCAAGAGCATCGTGAGACCCCGCTTTACTTTCGCACTCCTGAACAACCTCTCTGTAGCATCCTTGGTCTCAAATGGAAGCCTGACAGTGATACATTTTCGTATAAGATTGATATAGTTCAACAAGTCCCGACTAAACGTTCAGTACTCTCTGCTGTAGCTCAAATTTACGACCCGTGTGGTTGGTTGACACCAGTAGTATTCTGGGCAAAATCATTGATGCAACTTCTATGGACACTAGGACTTTCTTGGCACGGACCTCTACCAGCAGATATTTCTGCAAAATGGATAAGGTTTCTGGAAGAGCTTCCAGCCTTAGAAAACCTCAGCATATCTCGGTATCTCTCTCTCTCTCTCTCTCCTCCACTGTAGATGTCCAATTACATGGATTCTCGGATGCATCTGAACAAGGCTATGCAGCAGCCATCTATCTCAGATGTGTGACTCAAAACTCCAAAGTGAAAGTAAATTTGCTTATAGCGAAATCTCGTGTCGCACCTCTGAAACGGATTTCGTTACCCCGTCTTGAATTATGTGGAGCCCATTTACTGTCAAAATTAATGCAATATTGTAGCAGCATCATATCATCTCATTACCACATAAATTCAGTTACCGCTTGGAAAGACTCAACCATCGTAAATGCATGGATACACACTCCACCATACCGTCTCAAGGTATACGTTGCTAATCGGGTTTCTCAAATACAAGAGATGACACCTCCAGAAGTATTGGTTCATGTCTCTACCAATAAAAATCCAAGTGACGTGGCCTGCCGTGATGTATCACCTCCCCTGCTCTGCAACCACCCTTTGTGGTTGACAGCCCCGCCTTGGTTAGCAGCATCCAGAACACAATGGCTCCCACTCTACTGTTCATCTTCAGAAGAACACACTCTCCTAGAAACGAAACCTCAATCTTTAAACATACTCATCTCGACACACAAAGAAGACTGGGATTTCCATCGTTGTTCATCTTACAGAGAGTTGTTGCCAATATGTTAAGTTTCATCTGTAAACTCAGAAAGGAAGATATTTGTTCTGGGCCTCTCACTCCCAATGTGTTCAGTATTTCTTCCTTACTTTTGAACCTGAATGGTTCAACGGGGGGAGGATGTTTTGTCTTTAGTTCTTTATATTTTATTATTTTAATATAAATTTCATTATTGTTTACTTAATTAAATATTTCTTATATTAATTTATATAATTATCACATTTTTTTATCTACCGCCCTTTTTCATTAATTTAGTTTTGTAAGGGTGGTACATTTTGCTCTCTTGTGTTTTCCTCTTTAGTGTTTCTCTAAAAGATGGATTTGCGTCACCCCGCGGCTCACAACTCTTGTCACTACCATTCAGTATAACTTATTTTAATAATAATAATAATAATAACCCTTCTTTCTCTGACATAATTATGTGGGTGTGTGAAGTGAGCACCAAATAAAGACGTGTGGTTCTTCAAGTTCATCAACACAACCACAGGTAGGCCTACTTGGGTCACTATCATCAGATCTTCAGCAGCAAGTATGATCGAATAAGTCTACTTACGCACACATTAAAATAAATAATTCTCTCTCTCTCTCAATCAAATTAAAATCACAAAGAGTAATTAAATCGGGTTTTAAAATTTGCGGCACTTCCTCCAACCAGTGATGCGGATAAATAACACTCTTACCGTGTATGATTACAAGTGAAAATATTCTGGATCCAACCAGGGAGCGGACTGGATCCAACCAGGGAGCGGACTGGATCCAACCAGGGAGCGGACTGGATCCAACCAGGGAGCGGACTGTGCTGGTTCCCATGTTTTCCTTCAAACAGCCTGCACCACCTGAATTATTAAAACTAGTGCCCTGTTCTTGAAAAAGATCATGATCCAATAACCAATGTGAATGCGAGAAAGTAGGACTATGATATTTGCCAATATGTTCCACGTATCAAGGATTGCCTGGTAAAAAGAGTACAGAAGTTGTTGATGATATTGAAGATTATTGATGAGACTATCTAAAAAATAATTTGCCAGTAACTGCTTTATGTTTAAACTGTGAGAAAAGACTGATGATAAAATGTCATGGATACATGCTTCCCCCCCTTTGCTTTATCTTGATTTTAATGTTGTTTATGTTAATTTTAATTTAAGTTTATTTTCATGTTAATAATAAATAAAAATATTTTCTCTTCAAATTTTGCCTACATATTTTTGTTTATATCCCCATCTATCGACATACCGGACCCACAATGACGACGGACATGACGTTATCTGTATAGGACAAAGGTTTGACGCCATTTTATACCTCCAGTGTCGACCAAATCAAAATAAAGGTGACAAATATGATATTATTCACCATGTATTTGCCACCAGGTCTGGTCTGGTCTTCACTATTTTTCTATAAACACATAACACATGATTCAAACCTGTATGACATTTCTGTTCTACAGAATACAGACAAGACTTACTTTGGCAGACAAGAGTCATGATATTTACAATCTGTGGAACTGCTCTGATGTAAAATCTTATTACGAAGGATATATTTCATTACTAAGTCTTAATATCCGTTCGGGTTACACGAAAATTAATTAATCACGCCAATAATTTAGGGATGAAAAAATCGTAAATATAAAGTAAATATGCCCAAATTTGTGTTGAGATGGAAAAGTACCTTCAGTAGAACTGGCCATAATTTGAACAACAACAACCTCCCCGTTACTGGAAAACCAAACCACATGAGATATTGGGCAAACATAAGTGATTGGGCTGAAGGGAGTTGGCCGTGCCGTGCTCGAGAATGTGTTCCCAGCATCGGTAGATACATGGGCTAAAAAAGCGTTTCCCTCATCTGGTTTGATTTGTCCACAAAGAGAAGGTCAGGGTTCAAATGCTAGCAGGCGTTTTTTTTTCTAACGAAAATGGTTTTCCACTTTCTTTTATCGTCAATTCGGGTAAATACCTTCTAGTTTCCAACCTCATCATAACTACCCTATTATTTTTAATATAATGATGAACTATATGGGTAGTTAGATAGTTACACTTATTCATTAAAAAAAGGAAATGAAATATTTTGCTAAAACTCTGTGGCCTTTCATTTTTGGTATTTGTTTCCTAAGTGTGGAAAATCAGATAAGAATGGTTCACTTTACTCAGAAAGTCTGTTCCGCATATAACCCAGGTTGATCCTATGTTTGAGAATATTACAACAAAACATTTTGGAAATAGCATTACAATTACAATTCTAGAAACACACGTGAATTAATCTTTTAAAAAATTGTATTGTTCAATTATTTATCGCTACAAAGGAATTGTTTCCCTCGATAAAAAAAACCCACTAATATTCCAGTGATCAAAACTTATTACAGCGATGTTTCCTCGCATGAGACATAGCTGGAATTCCATCCCTACTATAAAAGCAAATGCGATATTTCAAGCAATGTATTGTCCACTCGGGGGAGGAGGTGAAAGGGGTGAAGGGAGAGACAAAGGGTTGGGTGGTCAGGAGAGAAGGGGAGGCACACGAACACTAGCCTTGTAAATAGTTTCCGGGCAAACACTTCCTATTTTCTGAATGTCTCGCTGGTGACTGTGTATAAAGGGGTCGAAACAACAATCCCTGGTCTTTGCGTTGTGATGAAGAGCGGATGGGGAGGATGTTCGGTCCCCCCCCCCAAACCCCTATAGTTTACATTCCCAGCCCTCGTACGTTTCCAAAACAAATACACTTGTTCCATCTCCCTGGCTGATACACATTTATGTTTACAAATAAATATTATTTTAATAGTAAAATCGACTTCATCAAAATATATATTGGTAACCAGGAGTTCAAAGTTTCGAAACTACGACTTGGTTTAGAAAATAACAGCAGCTTGGACTTCAGTTCAAAAATATTATCAGGCTTCGCTAGTAAAATTATCGATAGCTTGACCCTTAATTTATGTTCAATTGTTAAATTATGAACTGTTATATAATTGTCAAAATAATTTTTATATGAAAATATCTGATATAATGAAATTACAAGTTGAGATAATAGCTTAACTTATCAGATTATAATGAAATATTACAATTAATTGTGAAATAAAACACAACCTAAGTGATTTTAGTTCATAAAGTTATGTAAATAAGCACTTAGAGAATATTACATATCTGAATATAGTTCACTTGGAATTGAAAAGTGAGCTTGGCATACCCCTAGTGGGAACAAAAGGTACTAATCGCCCGTCGTAGTTAAAGTATCAACCAAACTTGTTACCCACTTAGATCATACTTAGAACATTGTTGCTATATACTTGTTCCCTTCCTGCGGCTGTTAATTCTGGAATTAAAAAGGGCAATCAACCTTTTTTCTAAATGAGTAATTTCCTTACGTTTGACGATAAAAAATATAAAAAAGCAGGTACATTATCCATTTACGAAGAATGGATTATCTCCACTATGGATACTACACTCTGAAGATAAAAATAAAATAAAACAAAAATAAATTATTATGTGCAAGAATACATTAATTTAAAGCTTCCTCAAAGTTGGTCAAATATATTTCAGAAATAATATTTACATAGATATCGACTAAATTTTATGGAAATGGTTTGTCCTTTAGGAAATCAAAAATCGACGGTGTGTTTACCCCTGGTGGCTTATAGAACTCGCATTAAATTAAAATTATTGTCTTATTCTTATCTCGCACCAAAAAATATAATATGAAGTAATTAGTTAGATTTATTTGAATTGTAATATAAAATAATTGAATATTGTTGCTCGTACTCAAGGTAAATACTTACTAAAAACCTTTCCACAAAATAAATTGCAAAATTTGAAGGAGTTGTGTAGTTTTTAAATTGAAATGAGAATATAAACAATAAAAATTTACGTTTTATATAGTATTGGGAGGTGGAAGAAGAAGGAATCTGAGTGAGAAATGAAAGGGCAGGATAAAGAGGAAAAGAATGGGGGATATAGGGCTAAACATAACAATGCAAGCAAAAACGAGATGATTTGTAAGTCCATTCCGACCCGTTTTGATTATTGTAGCAATATAAAATAAATAAAATACACATAAATAAACAAATAAAAGAATGAGTCTGAAACGCACACAATCTACATCGATACATGGTTTGAAACAGAAAATAAAAACTCTATAGGTTTTCTAGCAATTTCAAACAATGTACACATCGTACAATGTGTTTTATTGAATCTTTTAAATATACACTGACGGCTTCAGGGAGAAACCTTCTAAACCTGTTAACAATGAATATACATTCATGGAGGGGGTAAAACACCCTCTGTTCAGCTGGCCGGGATTCCAACCCTGTCCACCTTAGACCATGTGACCATTTTTTACAGTGTTATGTATAAATTAATTATCTATTAATTGAATTTATAAAGATTTACTTGCCTAGTAAAATAATACAATTAAGTAATCCATGAGTAATAATTTAATAATAATAAATGCATTAACATGATTGATATACGGGCCAAATAAATGTAAAGTTAACTCTCAGTTTATACATATAACTACTAAAATAAAGAGTTAGCAGCCCTAATTTGAACATCAATCTTCCTTAATTGGAATTATTTATTTCATATTACCATTAACAATAATATACCTATGAGTTTTGGTTTCAATTAATAAAATAAGGATAATTTAATATTATAAATTAGGTCGAATTTAACTAAGACTAAACTAAATAACCATACAAAATAAGATGAGAGTTAACTTTACATTTATTTGCCCGTATATAAATCATGCTAATGCATTTATTGATAAACACACATAAAAATAGGATTTCATGAAGATTAATAGCTAACCTTAAATTATTTCTCATGGATTGTTCTAATTAGACTATTTTCGTAGGTAAGTAAATCTTTATTACTTTAATTAATTGATAGTTTAGTCAATTTAGTAGGTAATTATAAAAACTCTAAGATTTCATATGGTGTTTGCAAATTGCTCTTTGTTATATTTCCTTGATAAAATTGAATATGAGTATCGTTTTGATATTTACTGTAAATATCTTATTTGAAAAAAGTAATTAATTTAGAACATTATCTGGGCTTGAGCTAGTGTACTATCACTGAAGTGTCAGTGATAGGAACAATCTACATCTCGATTAGTGTGGTGATCAAGAGCGACAAGCAGTTCTCTCTACAAGTGAACAACCAAACCAACAATGGCCCTATCCTATTAACAACTAGTACTTGTCAGTTGTTTAGTCCAATACAATAAAGGGACGATTCCCTCAGCGCGTCTCGCATCTGCGACCAGTGACTGGACTAGTACTCCATAGTTTGTTATGTGGTCAGTTCCTTTGAGGCGACTGCGACTGGCGACCAGAGCGTGCGTCCAGCGTCTATACATTGCGTCTGCGTCCACACTGCTCCGAGAGAGTAAGCGTGTGTTTTAGTAGAGTTGTATTTAGATTCATCTTTGATTGGGTTGGTTTTGAAAATGCTCCAAGATTTCTCCCTAGAAGAGGACGAAAATTTAATTGTAAAGTTGGAAAAGCACCCCTCAATTTTTGACATATCTTCGCCAGTGTACCGGGACCAATATGTGAAGAACAACACATGGAAAGAGATCTCAGTTGGTCGATCAAGTTAGTATTTTTTACCCAGCCTATTCCAAAAAACAAAATAACACGGAACATCAAATAAAAACCAATCGAAAAACTCTGATAAATGATAAATTATTTGTACTACACATAAAATTACCCACGAGTGGCGACCAAGAGACGCATCTAGGGAAACACTGTATTCCACGTCTGCGACTCAACCACCTCGCGTCTACGACTCACCACCTCGCGCCTGCGGCTCACCACCCCGCGCCTGCGGCTGACCACCCCGCGTCTGCGGCTCACCACCCCGCGTCTGCGGCTCACCACCCCGCGTCTGCGGCTCACCACCACACGTCTGCGGCTCACCACCCCGCGTCTGCGGCTCACCACCCCGCGTCTGCGGTTCACCACCCCGCGTCTGCGACTCACCACCCCGCGTCTGCGACTCACCACCCCACGTCTGCGACACACCACCCCGCGTCTGCGGTTCACCACCCCGCGTCTGCGGTTCACCACCCCGCGTCTGCGGCTCACCACCCCACGTCTGCGGTACACCACCCCGCGTCTGCGGCTCACCACCCCACGTCTGCGGTTCACCACCCCGCGTCTGCGGCTAACCACCCCACGTCTGCGGTTCACTACCCCACGTCTGCGGTTCACTACCCCACGTCTGCGGTTCACTACCCCACGTCTGCGGTTCACTACCCCACGTCTGCGGTTCACTACCCCACGTCTGCGGTTCACTACCCCACGTCTGCGGTTCACTACCCCACGTCTGCGGTTCACTACCCCACGTCTGCGGTTCACTACCCCACGTCTGCGGTTCACTACCCCACGTCTGCGGTTCACTACCCCACGTCTGCGGTTCACTACCCCACGTCTGCGGTTCACTACCCCACGTCTGCGGTTCACTACCCCACGTCTGCGGTTCACTACCCCACGTCTGCGGTTCACTACCCCACGTCTGCGGTTCACTACCCCACGTCTGCGGTTCACTACCCCACGTCTGCGGTTCACTACCCCACGTCTGCGGTTCACCACCCCACGTCTGCGGTTCACCACCCCACGTCTGCGACTCATACACTCTTAATATTCGCTTATCGCACATCTTACAAGTCAAGAGCAAAATAGTTAACACGAAACTACTGTTACATGAAGCAATACTTGTTCGACTAATCGGATATATAATCTATATCGAGAGAGAACTAATCGTGCTTCAGTGAAACATGTCACCTCCCAGTAGGGCCTAATTAACAGCATTTACTGTCTTTTCACTGAGATGTACGACCACACAGCAGCCATAGAGTGATTGAGCTGTTGATACATGTTAACAAGAGTGCCACACTTTATTTATTCACTGCAACATAACGCTAATTAGTATATTATTGTCAGATACAACATGTTGCTCAACAACAGGGTAAAGTGATTAGCAGCCCCGCCTTACTCCTATGCAAAGTTTAATCACACAACACAACAAAATGTACAAGCAAGTCAATTAAATTGTCAAAATTAACTTTCGACAGCAGTAGAAATTAATAGCTAGGATCTCTTATTTATAAGTGTATCGATGTATAAGACATTTTAATATTATAAACTAAGCAGTTAACTAATTAGGTTGTATCTTGGCCTGCTTCTATTAGCAATTCTTAAGGTCATGACATTTATCCGTAAACAACACGACACGAGCGACCTTTGCGCAAGCATAAGGTTAACAATGTCTTGGACAAATTATTTGTTTCACTGCTAAGACATAATATGGAAAATAAGGGAGAATTTGTCTTGCATAGATACATCGATATAAGTTCGCTAACATATAATACATAATTTAAATTTTATTGGTAATTTTTATTGCAATTCCGTTAAAATTACCGCTTCTTTGTATTTCCGAAAATAATGTCTTTTCAGAATTTAGGTGAAATAAATATTAAAACTAAATATTTTTAAGATACAATTAGTACAAACAGTTTATGTTAATTAAATACAAATTACCTAAATTATGATGCGAGTAATCAAATAAGTATCCACAAAAGTGAGCTTGTAGACTAAAGGCCGCTACGCACGTACATCTATACCTGTACAGATATACCTGTACTTGTGTAGAGAGTTTCTTCTTGTCTGGTTTGCAGTGACGTAGAGGTTCGGGATCAAGTCCAGGCGAGATATAAATGGCTGTACTCCCTCTCATCACCCAAATGTAAGGAGACTCCGTCTCGTTAGTACTGAATGCACATATTATTACAGAAATATATTTAAATGTTGCACATTTTAGCACTGTCTTACTACCTGTTCGGATTATCCGCTTGTGTACTAATTACGATGGGTGACCTGGTGGTCTAGGGGTAAGGTGTCAGACTTCTATACTGAGGGTCCGGGGTTCAATCCTTGGTCCCAGCACAGATTTATCTGATAGCCAAAACCTTCCTTAACCTCTGACAAGACGTGTATTAATCACAACTTGTGAATGTGAGGAATGCCAGGCCTCTACCGTGGTTCGGATTCCACGTTAAACTGTAGGTCCTCCATTTCATCTCACAATCACCCTACTATTACACATTAGCGTAAGTGCGTATAACCCGAACGGGTAGTAAGACGCGGTGCTAATAATAATAATAATAATAATTACGATAGTGGGTTAGGAACGAGAAAGGTTGAATTTAGTGTAGATGTACCCACATTTGCGTCGATAAGGTTTAAAACTAATTAGGAAAACCACACCTAGTACAATCGACCGGGATCAAAATACGATCTCCCAGTCATCGTCAGTCTAGTCTATTGCAAAAGTAGCGTATTAGACCATGCGGCCACCGAAGCGGTTAAACATTATAACATTGTAACATTATAAAACAATTGCGGTTAAGTGTATATTATAGTTTGTATCAAAAATATTTTAATAATTAAAATATTAATTACTGTGGTTGTATTGACAGCCTAGCTGATAGGAGGTTAAGACAACAAGCTTGCGTTCTCATTATATTATTCATTCTGTCAATTTAATTAGACTATAAATCTAATTAGTTATAATCTTTAATTGTTACATATTTCTTCTATATGTAGGACCATATTTCAAAGCAACCAGCTAGAACTCTCATATCTTATGCAAATAGTAAAACTCATCCTTTTATGAAATTTTTGAGCCAAACTTATATTTGTTTTGTTTGAATGTCATATGTGGAAAGCTTGTTCCCATGTGTATTTGTTATACATTAATACACTTATTATATTTCGGACTAGATTAGGCTATGTTTCTCATTAAGCTCAGCTATTGATAACGAAGCATAAAAGTAATTAAACCTTCCTGGTAGAAGCTACTAAAGTCTGTTCACCGTAGGAATTGTTTTCTGAAAGGTCTTTTTCCCTACCAGAAATCTATTATATAGTAGGATATTGGTAGGAAAAAAGAGCTTTCAGAGAGTAATTCCTACCGTGAATGGAGTATACGTTGGACGAACACATGAAAAGGTGCCGTAGGTGGCGTACTATTACTGCCACGAATAATCTTAAAAGGTTTATTTTATTTTAAATAGGTTTATAACAATTTGTCAGAATGCAATATTATTGTAAACACTAAAAACTTTCCTCAAATGAAAGTACAAGAGGAATAAAACAATATTGTTAAATTTGTGTAAGTTTTAGAAAATTAAAGTTTCATTTGCAAACGGAGATTATAAGATAGGGCCTAGTGTAATCCTACCTTTTAAAGTAAACTGCGCTTACCATGATAGTTAGGAAGTTTACCGCGCATGTTTACGCTATGGCGGAGATTTTAAGATCGCGCTCAGCGTAATCCTGCCTTTAAGTGTTAACGGAGTATATGTTACAGTGAAAACCCGTTTTTAGTTAGAACGCGTTCTTACTAGTTAAAACTAGATTATACTGAATACCTTTGTTACAACTATAATTTACTGCTGGTCAAAAATGAATGTCAGTTAAAACTGATTTGAACTAGACAAAACGCGTTTTGACCAAATGACTCAGTTAAAATTGTTTCGACCCAAATCAAGGTTCATTTAGCTTACACGTGACTTATTAGGACGATGGCTTCGGATTCAATACACGCTCCTGTAGAAACCTGTGATAATATAATTATACCAATTCCTGATGTCGACAGAGCAAAAGCAGATCTCCGCAATATTATTGGATTGGTTCTTCAAAAGGATCAACGGGGTTTGCACAAGATTGGAACGAAATATGGGATACTCGATAAATTGTATCGGAGGTATGTATTGTTGAATTGATTTCAATAATTAGGGACGAATGTCGTCACAAACACTTTCAGTGGCTCCTTGGTTCAAAGGACTGAAAATGTGCCACTGTGTAATGTTGCTAAATATGCAAGTAATTCATTAATGTTTTAAGATTTAATATTTTGACTGTAATATGCATAGTGCGTAGAAGCTCATATTAAATACCTAACAGTTTTTTTAAGTAAGCTAACTAAATATGCTTTTTCAGCTCCGAATTCGACGTGTCCAAAGAAAAATTCTTGCTGTTAGAAGAAGTGCCAGAGACAAATTTAGCTTTAAGAACTGCTGCCAAGACAGCAATCTTAGGAACGGGCTAAGGGTTTGTTCGCTGTGTGTGTAAGAAGGCGTGTATGTCAAAAAGGTGCTTTTGTAAGAAAGAAGGCAGCCCGTGTAACTCGAAATGCCTCGATAGTTTGCCTTGCAACAACAAGTAATGTAAACTTACTTGTTCCCTTTTTTATTTCTTATGTTATGTTTGTCTTTTATTAAGACTCATGCTACTTTCGTTAAACTTATCAGACTAATTAATATATTTTTAATGTATGATTATTTTCATTTTACTTTTTTTTAATTTAATACTGTAGACATGGCTCTGTGATGTTCCTTAAAAATGTTCCTTTAGTGTATGATTATTATTGTATTACTTTAATTAATATTAATGACATAGATGTGTGACCAATATTCTCAATAAATATTGTATTAAACAATACAAATATTTTTTAATCCCAATCAACACTTAATTGCTTTTGATTGAATTATTTCCCCCAAACAAGTTTCTCTAGCTAAAACTAATTTTATCTAATGTTCCAAGTTAAAACTAGTTTTATCTAAAATTCAAACATGTATAGCAGTAAATCATTATAAACTAGTTTTAACTAGAGAAAACGCGTTTAACTAAAAACCTGTTTTGACTGCAACATATACATAAGATACATCAGAAACAGAGAAACGCCTGATAAACGAACGACTGTGCTTCCTGCTAGGCATAGCCGTCTAGCATGTAGTATCACAATATAAAGGCGACGCAACTCGCAACTAAATTTAGTAGCACGAAGATTACGAAATATGAAGCTTCTAAAACCATCAGGATTCTGGGTTCGATATTTAATTTGTGAAATGACAAAAGTATATTTGGGTATTGTGTTAATTACACTGTTAATTTAATTTATAAGTGGTGTGTTGATGTGATTAGTAAGGTCCATAAGCTCATGTTAAATGGCCGTAACAAAAAGCTTTGCAAACGCTTGACTTTCGATCAAATTTAAAAATACTTTTACAATGTTGATAATTATTATTTAATTATTTTAGAATTTAATATAGGCCTATACCCTTTCATAAAGAGATACTTTAGTTTAAGACCTTCTCTCTTTTAGTGGTTGTACGCATACCAATCTTTATAAGTGTAGATCAATGATAAATGACACGTTTTATAACTTCACACTTCATATATAGTATATGGGTACTTGTGATGGGGATAGAAGGAGTCTAGTATGGAGGACATCTTAGAAAAATACAAACATATTTTTGTGGGTAACAGTGATGACATTTTATATTATTATTATTATTATTATTATTATTATTATTATTATTATTATTGATAATATCTATCAAAAATGACAGTTGTAGATCACAGCACAAGGCGTACAATCCGTGAAAGTATAGCTCCACCTAAGGTCCTATGAAAACCGGACTCGAGTAATAATACAAGTTTCCAACATTTTATTAATACAAAACTATCAATAAATTCCATTTTTTTCCAGAAGAAGTTCAGAATTTTCACATACTATAGAGATAAGTATAGAAAAATGAAATTCAGTTTTTCATAAAAATGAATACTGTGAAATTATGTAATATGCGTTACGAACAAGATAACTTGACCTTGTGAAGTTGTTACGCAGCCCAATGGGGGAGGGGTGGATAGTATTATAATCGATCCATAAGTTCACTTTTTCTTATAAGCAAAGGCCTACTGTTTAAAGCTTGTAATTCCATGTCCCAGAACTACAAACACTCCAGTATTTTTAGAATAACAAGGGAAATTTAATTAAATACTTTTGCCCTTTTATTTGAAACCTAAAATAAAACTAGTTTACATTAATTTTTTAATAAAAGAAAATAGCTTTGTAAACACAGCATTAAATTTGGTGAGCACAATCGCTCCCCTTACATAGTGGTGTGGACTGAATGTGGACCTAGACCACCACTTGAATACAACAGAGAGTCGTCTGGAAAGTGACAGCATTCAGGTTTCACATCTGACAGTATATAGTCGGTGTTCTCTAATAAATATACGAGACGAGAGCTCAAAAACATAACTAGAGTTAAGGTCTGTATATGTTCAGTTTTTAATACTGAATACATGTTTGACAACAAAAATTAATATCTATGCAGTACATGCGATTAGTTTAGTTATATTAAATTGTTTTAAATATCTGTCAACATTATTGTGGATTAAAAGAGAAATATTTATTTTTAAACTTCAGAGAAAAGTCATGTTTATTAAAATAATTGTAACATATTGAAGAATTGATAAGATCACTGTATTTAGAAAAGTAAAACAAAGTACACGCAAAAGCTAAGTTACATTTATTTCGGCGAGAAAACATTTGTTGTCGTGCAAAGAGTTGAATCCCGGACCTTAGCTCGCGTTCCCCACCTTAGGTAATACCATCAGCGAACTCTCCGGAGGAAGAGCTGTCTCTATTTACATTTAGCAAATTTATTTTTACCATAAAAATGTTTAAAACATCTAGAAACGATATTTTTTTTAAATTTAGATATATCAAATATGTAATACCTTCTTCGGTGGCCACATGGTTTAAGGTTTCCTTCTCGCACTATACAAGACCGCTTATGATGGGCAGATCGGGGTTAGAATACTGAGCAGGTTTACTGAAGTTGTATTTTTTCTACATGGTTTTCCACGCAAAATACGGTTACACTTAATCTAAATTCAACCCTCCTCATACCCAACACACTAGTGCAATTAATGCATACGCGTACAGCCCATACGGGTCGGGAGATGCGTTGATAGCCTAAACTAGTTATTTAGGGGTACAGGTTAATATGATGTAAACATTTCCTCCTTTTGTTCTAATGTTTAGCTGCCTCAAGATAGCTTCGGCCTTTTCTGACACTTGAAAAGTTACTAAAATACACAGCTGAGTATCCACGTGTTGCGAGAATTTGTGACCTCAAGTTTGAGAGTGGCACAACACATTTGTCAAGAAAATATTAATGGAATATTTTGTAATAACTTTTCGAAGTGTATAAAAGAGCAAATTCACTGTTAATATAGTGTGACAATAAATGTCAAGAGTATTTCAATAACGAATTAATGAATTGAACTATTTGTAAAGAAAAGAAAAAAAAGTTAATAGTTTTATAAGAAACGTAGGTATAATTTGTGTGTTGGTTTACTTTTTCTTATGTCAAAGGATATTATTTTGAGTTATGGTTTTTTGGTAGAAAAAAATCATCCAAACCATCTGAGAGAAATAAAAAGAAAAAAGGTTTTTCTATGGTCTTTGTGAACACACGCAAGGAAGGAAAACTTTTTAATCGGCTTTTACCTCCACAAAGCTTAGCCTTTTAAAAATAGTTAAAACAACATAGTATAATACTGAAAGACTTTATGGATAGTCTTCTTAAAACTAACTTTTCAAAACGCTTGCTAGCAAAATATATGAAAAATATAATGAATAATTAGTAAGGGTTTATAATGAAATAACTTAGACCAGGGCTAGCATAAAAGTATATTTTTAAACGAAAGTAAGTTAAAGTTTTTATATTAGTAGAAGCGACAGCTAATGTTAAACTTTTGGTACGTTGTTGTCTAACAGTCACGCAACGGCAATTAAATATAGAATATTACAAGTGATATCATTAAAAATGTCAAATATTATATAAATTAGGATTTTACATATAATATCTTACAATTTGTAATGCTCCAGATAATATTATTTGAGGTATCCCATGTAATATAATATTACGGTTGTCTCATGTGTGGTCCAGCTAATACCGTTTAGAATGTCCCATATATCTATACAACATATAAAATCCATGTAGTGCATGTATGAATAATTAGTAAGGGTTTATAATGAAATAACTTAGACCAGGGCTAGCATAAAAGTATATTTTTAAACGAAAGTAAGTTAAAGTTTTTATATTAGTAGAAGCGACAGCTAATGTTAAACTTTTGGTACGTTGTTGTCTAACAGTCACGCAACGGCAATTAAATATAGAATATTACAAGTGATATCATTAAAAATGTCAAATATTATATAAATTAGGATTTTACATATAATATCTTACAATTTGTAATGCTCCAGATAATATTATTTGAGGTATCCCATGTAATATAATATTACGGTTGTCTCATGTGTGGTCCAGCTAATACCGTTTAGAATGTCCCATATATCTATACAACATATAAAATCCATGTAGTGCATGTGTGTCTTTGAACTTCCCAGTAGTAAGTAACCTTCTCAAATCTAAGATTGAGAACTTATGCACAAATTATAGAACATCAACCCAGATTATAAATCGTTCAATGACCGAACAAAAAATATGTTCCAAAGCCTCTTTGCGTATTTTGCATAACAATCTGTGTCTGCTAAAACGTGTTTTAAATTAGTATGATCTTCCTCTGCCAAAACTAGTGTATTTTTTGTTTTGGGAGACGTAGATGGCGGAATACGTCTTAATAATATACTTTTTGTTCTCAAATAAAGACTTTTATTTGATTATATCTGCATCAGTGATCAGTTTCACATGTTTGGCAAGAGTCCAAGAAATACTCAAAGATACTCTCCGAGGTGCATTCACCCGTCTGTCGATTTCATCATCCATCCTTCCATTTTTACAGAACATTCTGCTCAGATACACAAAATCATTCAATTGTTCTAACAGTTTTCCATTTATACTAAGCTGACAATCATTTCCTGATCCGTCCTTATTAAAAATCAATACCTTAGTTTTGGAGACATTTATACGAAGATCTATTCTGCCTGTCGCCACAGTCAAACGATTTAATACATTCTGCAAGTCACTTTCCTTCTCAGCCATTAATACGGTATCATCTGAACATAACAGCACTCTCACATTCACATTGTCCATTAGCACACCAACCATGTCCTCACAAGCATCCCTCATACAACAATCCATGAAAACATTAAAAACCATGGTGACATAACACAACCTTGTCTAACAACCTGTTCAATGTCAAACCATTCACTCAAATATCCTTCCACTTTAACGCACGCTTTACTTCCATCATACACCACCATGATTGCATTTACTAACCATGTATCCACACCAGACTCTCTCAGAACATTCCAGAACATACTCCTGTTCACACATCGTACACTTTCTCCAGATCAATAAATGCACAATAAACTTTCTTCCTTACTGACATTCATTTCTAACTCAGTTGTTGCAGTGCTTATAACTTGTCCAAGCAACCTCTATTTGACATGAAATCATATTACACACCCCAAATATTGTTCGCAGTTTTTTCACGCACCCTCTCAATCAAAGCTTCCCCAAAAAACTGTGCCTGGAATACTTAAACTAATTGCCTTATAATTATTGCGTTACTTCTTGCCGCTTTTGCATAAAGGAGCAATGACAGTATTCTTCCAGTCAATAGAAAACTACACATAATAATATAAAACTAAACTCTTTATTATAAAACTATTTTCAAACATAAATAAAAAAAAATTGGTCAATAAATTGAAATGTATTTTTATATTTTAACATATATTTTAACATCAATGACAACGCTTATCAAATATTTGTTCCTAATATAGAAACAAATTTTTACAAATGTTATGTGTCTTTTTAACAATGTGCTTGACATAGGTCTAGTATTTCCAAAGCTAAATTATCTTGAAATAACAAATATAGATATTATAAATAGACTACTATGTTACTAAACTTTGAACATTATTTTCATATATAAGTCAAATGAAAGTATTATATTTCAAAATTCATTAATAACATTAACACACCAAATACAGTAGGCCTATTATTTGAAATAAATATTGAAATATAAACACATGAAAAGTACGACTATCTTCAAAATGTATTAGAAACCAGATTGAAATAAAATGCACACAAAAACAATATTCCATATATAATTTTTATGTCTAATTTTGTGTTAATGTAGCCCAATAATTGGCCCAATGTCTTGAAGGGACGAATTTATTTAGGCCTACTAAAGACCAATTAAAATTAAGTTAACATTACCCCTTTAAAGAACAAAATAAAAGCAAAGTTGATTAAAGGTTTGACTGTGAACACGTATTTAGCGTTCCTCATTACTTAAATTAATGTATATATTTGAAACATAGCCGTACAGAAGGAATTAATACCATAACTAATTAAGGTTGGCGCACACTTGCCCGTATCACACCGTATTAGGTCGTACTATCCGCTTCTCAACGTATCAACTCAGTACAGTTGTTATATTAACATAAACCTGTCCGTCGTATCTATTAAGATCGTTCATACATATTTTATTTTATGGAAATGGGCAAAAATTCTAAACGCGAATATTTTTCGAGTCATATAGTAACTTTCTTCCCTTGTATTTATTGTTGAAAAACTATAATGACCCCTGCCTGAATGACAATCCATTATTTTAAAAACAAACACCATTAGTTAACTTTTACAATCTTTCAAATTATATTTACTGACATTTTCCTTTTAAAAATAGAGTTTGGAAGTTCGAATCCTCTGGTAATCTAAGGATTCGAGATTAAAAACATATCAAAAACAGTATCTCAAATACAATTAGAAGATCTAGACTTCAAATTTAATTTAAAAAAAATAAGATTTAAAAAAAATAAGATTTAAAAAAAATTATACTTATGTAGTTAGGAGAAGAACAAAATCACAAAAAAGGACAAAATCATACTAATAATTTAATAGAAAGAGTGTTAGTTATGAGACACTAGACATGACAAAACAAATAGCATTTTCCAGTGGGAACAAGACTCAAAATAACCTTTTTACTTTTTCGCTATCTTACAGGTAGAGAAAGTTTTGTGATCGTCAAAAAAATCGAACTCGAGATTTTGATGAATATTGACGTTTCATGACTTCCTGAATCCGAAAAAGTGGTTTTTGAATTTCCGTCTGTCTGTCTGTTTGTCTGTCTGTACCTCCAACTAGAGCCTAAACTATTTTACCGATTGAGCTAAAACTTGGTATTGAGGGTTTTCATAGGGTTGCCCCGAGGATTTTTTGGAATTGGATATCTGACCCTAAAATTAAAGGTGGTTTACTGAAGGTCAAAAAGAGAAACCGTCGATTTTCTAGAAATCGGCTCTAACGAGTTTGATTAAAGTTCATTTTAAAACCTTTATAAATATTCTAAACAAAATGGTTACTCTCAATATTTCAGAAAACTGACTTTAAGGGCTCCGGTCTGATACGTAAATTCTCACTTTTTATCATATCTCTGAAACTATTTGAGATATGAAATTACTTATAATTGTAAATATGTATATCTATTTATAATACAAATATTTTATCAGCAACAAATTTTTATAAAACCAATTACTATACGCAATTTTTTTTTTTTTAACTTTTTGAACACTAAAGCTAAAGTATTGCAACCGTAAAAAAATCTAGCCTGAAATGTTAATGGATGTCGATGTCTCATGACCCTCTGAACCCTACAAAGTGGTCTTTGCAATGCCGTCTGTGTGTCTGTTTAACCCCAAAATTAAGAGTAGTTTAGTAAAAAGCGAAAATAGAAACAATCGATTTTATCAAAATCGGCTTTAAAGATTTTGATTAAATTTCGTATCTAGGCGTTGATTAAGATTATAAATAAACTGGCTATTTTCATTTTCCTATGAAAATGACTTTTAGTGTACTTTATAGAAAAGGAAATTTCCGTATCTCCGCAACTGTTTGAGATACTAAATAGCATATAGTTACAAAATTGTAGTACTATTAAAATAAAAAACTTTTATTTGAAATATATTTTTATAAAAACAACACTATCTGAGATAATGGCAAATATATTAATACAATTTTGTGAGCTTTAGTTGTAAAGAGATACTACTTAAGCTTTACACAATAATTATCTAATGCCATAGGGTAAGAAATGAATAGGTCTTTCAAAAAGTGTATGTTCTCTTTCTTTCAACGTCTTAGGAGAAATTTTTGTACAACATCTCTCTAATTTTAGATTCAATAGTTAATATTCACCTATTTTATTGGTAAAAATTTATAAATGAGGAATTAATAGCAATGCGATGACATGAAACTGTGCAAATCCTAATAAAATTTAAAAAATTTTAAACTGGAAGTCGACATTTTTATAGGAAGTGTTGACCCACGGGGACCCAATATTAATGTTTTTAATTTCTCGTTACCTTACAGTTTTGGAATCGTCAAAAAAATTGAACTCGAGATTTTGATGGATGTCGATGTCTCATGACCCCCCGAACCCTAAAAAGTGGTATTCGCAATGCCGTCTGTCTGTCAGTTTGTACCTCGTGCTAGAGCCTAAACTATTTTACCGATTGGGATAAAACTTTTATATGGTTTTTGGAATTTTTGGAATTGGAGACCCAACCCTAAAATTAAGGTTTGTTTCCTTAAGGGCGGAAATAGAAAATATCGCTTTTATCAAAGCCGGCTTTAACAATTTTGATTAAATTTAATTCCAAGCTTTGATCAATATTACAAACCAAATGGCTACTCTCAACTTTCCGTCAAAATCACTTTAAGGGTTCCGGTCTGATGCGTAAATTTTAATTTTTAATTTTATCTCCGTAAGTCTAAGATATGAAATTACTTATCATTGCATACATGTGAATCTATTTATAATAAGCATTTTTTACCTGAAATATATTTTTATAAAACTAAAAGTTTTTAAACTATACACAAATATATATTTCTTTTAACTTTGCCAACATACTTTAAGGTAAAGTATTAGGACCGTCCAAAAAAATCTAGCCCGAGATGTCAATGGATGTCGATGTTTCATGACCCCCACGAACCCTAAAAAGTGTTTTTTGCAACGCCATCAGTCTAACCCTAAACTTAATAGCATTTTACTAAAGGTTGAAAAGATAAATACCATTTTCTCAAAATCTCTCTCATTTAATACTCAATAGTCAATAATTACCTATTTAATTGGTCAAAATGTATAAGTAAGAAATTTAATAACAATGCAATAACCATAAGATATCCCCTAGTAAAATGACGACAATTTTAAACGGAAGTTAAAATTTTAAAACGAAGTGTTGACCCTTGGGGACCATATATCGATATTTTTTATTGATCAAAATATACTTATGAACACGTTAATTCCTTAAAAATTAAATTATGAAATTTAAAACCATGAATAAAAAATGTTGTACTTATGTCTAGCGCAATTTGTGCTTGAGTTTGCCAGTGTATATTATATTAAGAAATTTTGAGTAAATATCTCCATTTCTAAAAAATAGAGCGAGAAAGTTCGTGCAGAGTTCCGTAACATTTACTTAGATTTTATTTTGCAAATTTTCACACTATCCAAAATTAGACATCTTTAAGATATCGTGCTACGGTTTAATATTGGTATTTATAGCCCCGTGATCGAGCGCCAATTAAGGTGATATAGGGTTTTACGATGATGACAACGCGATCATGCCTTACTGCGCCCTCACGCGGTTATGCGATCTGATTACTTCTGATTTTTATTATAATAAAATAAATAAGATTTTTAATGTTGCACCCGATTTATTAAAATGATTTAATCTTCGGCACTGAAGATTAATTGATACGCTTTTTGTTAATTTAATTCTTTAACATATTACTGTGTACTCTATGGATTTAAGTTAGTGGCACACTATGTGTGTTCATAGTCACAAGTGGCTTATATATGACCTACCCCTTGCCTCTTGGACCCCTTGTCAACAGTGTTAAAACCAACCAATAGAAAGACTCCTCGTGACCTGATGTTGTGAAGGCTGGCTTCCTATTGGGTGGAGGGAGCCAGCGTCATAAGATCTTTTCAACACTACGAAGTTGATCTTTAAGTAAAAAAAAGTTTAAAGTGCATTACATTAACATTATTTCTAAAAACGCGTGATTTTTTATGGATGAAGTACTAAAAAGATATTTACATACATCACTTTTAAGAAAAAATACAACTCATCCATGACTTTTTGAATATATTAGAGGAGTTCAAACAGTATCATTACAAGATTTATATTAAAGATTCGAAAGAAAATTTAATATTTGGATTCAAGAAATATAGGATTCAATCTATTTATAGTTAAAAAACTTACAACTTAGAGTTTATGTATATCAATGTAGGTTTTGTGAATGATTCCCAAGGAAAAAGCAGGTTCACCATGGAGGGTTTTTTTTCCATTAAATGGAGTACAGTCGTTTTCTAAAGAAAATGTTCAATTCTTAAAACCAATAAGTTTTGCAGTTTGCCCTAAACAAGAGGAAGACATCCCGAGTCTATGTGAGCCGTTATTTCCTTTTAAGTTTGATTGGGATTCATGGTTTCTAAAGAGGCTGGACATTGGTCTAAATTGAATACAGTTGGGACATTAAAAAAAACTGCGATTCTTATTTTATCTCCAAACAGTTCCTTAAAATTTATTATTGTGGTACAATTTCCTAATCTGACGCAACCTAAGTAGTTGGTAGCCAGTACAACGGCCACCATCCGAGGAGGAGAGAAGGAAAATGTAAGAGAGACCGATTCCTTTAAATATATATTTTAAATAAATTCATACGTGTATGAAATTTTCCAAACCTCAGCTATTTTAAGGCTGGTTAACATTGTGAAAATAGGAATACAATTTTCACTTAGAATTGAAATGAAACTTTTTTCTAAGCACACAGTTTGAATATGTTTGTATATAAAGGACTTAAATTGTTATAATTATTGTATTGTGTGTTGGCTATCCCATTGCTCTAGGCCCAATGAATTCTGGGTAGCCTTCTTGGCAAGTAATTTCATCAGAGGAAAGAAGTAAATGTATGTTTTGAAGGAACATTGCCAATCAGTGCAATAAAAGACAATATTTCCACATGTGCTAGAGGTAACTGTCTATTATCATAACAACTAGTTGGCCTATGTTCTCGCACTAAATGTGTTCAACACATTCGCTTGAAATACCACTGGATAGCCATTATCAGAGGTTATAGAGACTAATATTTGAATAGGTTAAACGTTGCTCTGTATTCAATTACAGCCGGATGAGTGTGACGACGGGGGTGGTAACTAATTTACAGCGCTGTGTAAACGGATTAACACCCAATTAAGGGTAAAATGCATGCGGCCGGCTGGCCCTTACCAACTACACTAGCTCGACAATTATAACCTCTCAGCTCTGTCAGGAAGCCTGTGTAACTACAGCCCATGAGAAGTCAACAACTTACACACCATACTTATGTCCGAGGATAATATTTACCGACCATCGCTGGCTGGTAAATCACATATCGCTAGAGCAACGTGGTTACTTACATTTCACGGCATTTGACTGCATAGTAAAGGTGGAATAGAAGCTGTGTGTGTATCCCAGCTTTTAACTTATCAATGGCTCTTGTAACTGTTCTAAGGATTGGATTTGATAGAAAATATAGTTAAGAAATTTGATTGTCGTAAGTTTTTTTATTGCCCGTTTGGACAGTTAAACTAGCTGGTTAATAAACATATGGGCCAGTTTCATAGTCAGGCTTAGTACGTCTCAAGTGTGGTGCTGTATTAAACACCAGACGTCTGCGTAGACCAGAATGAAACTAGCCCATATCCCGTATTGGTGGTCATGTTACTCTGGATCCGGGGACGAGGAAATCAGGGTTCAAATATAGGTCGGTTAGACAATGGATGTATTTCAAAAATAGTTTCTCTCTCGCGCGCTCTCTCTCGCACGCTCTCTCTCGCACGCTCTCTCTCGCGCTCTCTCTCGCACGCTCTCTCGCACGCTCTCTCGCACGCTCTCTCTCGCGCTCTCTCTCGCGCTCTCTCTCTCGCGCTCTCTCTCGCGCTCTCTCTCGCTCTCTCTCGCTCTCTAAGAAAATTTGCGTATATTTTCATTAAAATTCTACCTAACTTATTCCAAGGGCGATAATAATATATGCATAAAGCCCAAACTAATACTGAGATATGGTGAAAAAAAGGTATATGTGCTTGTATATAATATACTCGCTTTGCTCGTTGGGGAAACCCCCGGTGAGTATTCTTTGCAAGTGGATGTAAGCTAATGTAATTCCAGCGTTGTTTTGAACGTAACAACTTAATGTTACCGGTATTGTATTGTATTTTTCACACATTATTTTAGTTTATCCACACTTATAGGGCAGCTAGAATCGTCAAATTTGGCACACTTATGGCAATTGGATGTGCCAGTATGCCTGCCGAATTTTATTATTCTAGCTGTCCCATAAGTGTGTCAGAAAATTAAAAAATATTTGGAAAATGTGCAAAATTGACCTAAAATCAAAAAAATATAGCTCTATCTAAGGTATAACCGATGGAATTATGACAAAAAGTAATAGGAGCAAACTTGTGGATCTCGCCAAATCCATGGCTGTTGGTGCAATCAGTTTTTTGATAGGTCTTACCCTTTAGCCACAAGAGACTTCCAAAGAAAGGTCCGCACTGACTTTAAAGTTGCTCCGCCACTTTCAAAATTTTTCGGTGGTTAAAAAATTTGTTTTTTAACTTTTTGGAATTTTACTGTCGGTTACAGGCTAGAAGCTATAGTTTTACCAAATTTCAAGTTTCTAGCTCATCTGGAAGTGGGTAAACATTAATGTCAGTGAGTGAGTGAGTGAGTGAGTCAGCCGTGTGGCTTTATAGTCTATTAGTATAATATAATAAATACATGTTATATATTATATTGGACGAGACGGGAGGCTATTAAAAACACTAATGGAAAAATCTTAAACCCCCCAGGTCAAAATTATCAGTGGTAAGGAAATCATGTAACTAAACAAAAGGAACAGGGATCGGCCAATTTTTTTAATCAAAATAAAATACATTATTATTTAGCACCACGTCTTACTACCCGTTCGAGTTATACGCTAATAAAATACACTTTTAAAAATATATTACATGGAAATTTTCTTATATTTAGTTTTTTTGGTTGTAATAGAAATAGTTTACGTTCCTGTAAAAGTATTCCAAGAACGTGAAGCAATAAACACACAACTCAACCTTGTATTTAGCCGATCATAAACCTACAACTCAACCTTGTATTTAGCCGATCATAAACCTACAACTCAACCTTGTATTTAGCCAATCATAAACCTACAACTCAACATTGTATTTGCCGATCATAAACCTACAATTCAACCTTGTATTTAGACGATCATAAACCTACAATTCAACCTTGTATTTAGACGATCATAAACCTACAATTCAACCTTGTATTTAGCCGGTCATAAACCTACAACTCAACCTTGTATTTGCCGATAATAAACCTACAACTAAACCTTGTATTTAGCCGATAATAAACCTACAACTCAACCTTGTATTCAGCCGATAATAAACCTACAACTAAACCTTGTATTTAGCCGATTTTAAGCGAGAGTTCTCAACTCAAGTACTGCTCAAGCTAAAACGTATTCTTTTGGTTTGTGAAGCAGGTTTTAATTTAAAAAACAAACAAGAAACACAAATAATGTAATGGATGTATCGTTCTTTATATAAATATTTCATTAGGATTACACGTAGAATTGATGCAAACTAGTTTAGGATTGAAATATTTAGTAAATAAATAACTTTATAGTTTTACAAAATGTCACAAAAACCTGTAAACCGTTAGCGGATGACATTCTATTACCAAGGTAGGAAAAGAACTCTTGAATTAAGTTAAAGGCTCTCATTGACAATAAAAAAAATCAATACAAAATGATAAGATAAATACATTTATAATTTCACTGTGTCTTACCATCCGTCTATTCTACTCATACATTAAATATTAGGATAGGAATAATAAGGTAGAATTTGTATGAGATATACCCCAAATTGGGTCGAAGAAAAGTTGAGTGGAAAGGGAACGGGGCGGGGTAGAGGCACCCAATTACACCCAGCCGTGATTAGAACCCCAACATAATCGTCACTGAAAATACCAAACTTGATGAGAATGAACAAATTGTCAAAGTAATCAGTGGTGCAAGAATAAAGAATATATTTTTGGCCAACTTTAGTCAAATTTTCATTGTAAGAGGATTATGGTAGTTAGTACATTCACCATAAGACTGGTGCAGACAGCTATAGAAAGCTACAAGATCTACTTCCATGGATGCATTCAACAAAACATATGATCTACAAGAACATGTGTTGACTTGCTGTCACTTTTGGCTGTCAAAACTTTCATTACAAACAATTTATTTTTAATTGTGTGCTACTTTTGATCGTTTTTTCATCTCCCGGTAGCTGTCAGTTAACACCACTCCTATACTGGATACTGCTAGCTATCAGTTACCACTCCTATACTGGATACTGCTAGCTATCAGTTACCACTCCTATACTGGATACTGCTAGCTGTCAGTTACCACCACTCCTATACTGAATACTGCTAGCAGTCAGTTACCACCACTCCTATACTGGATACTGCTAGCTGTCAGTTACCACCACTCCTATACTGGATACTGCTATATGTCAGTTACCAACACTCCTATACTGAATACTGCTATATGTCAGTTACCAACACTCCTATACTGGATACTGCTATATGTCAGTTACTACTCCCATACTGGATACTGCTATATGTTAGTTACCACTCCTATACTGGATACTGCTATATGTCAGTTACCTCCACTCCTATACTGGATACTGCTATATGTAAGTTACCACCACTCCTATGGCAAAAGTACTCTAGCTCTACTTTCACATATTCATACGCCAAGTCATGCTATTTTCAGCGGTAGTTTTATTATTCACCTTTACCAATCAAATAACACTAATAATGTAGTAAAATATTACTTGTGTTGACTGCAAGGATATATATTTGTATGTTCTAAAAGGTCATTCCTATAAGACTTGGACTGTATTTGAACAAGAGTGAGAGAGCAATATGTAGCCGTGTGGATGTTTTACCTCTCTCTCACCCACTGAGCCATTCTACTGTTAATATCCGTCTTCATTTGCGTAGCACTGGCCATTACCAGCACATGCCTGGCTTGACACGAGCCACGACTGCGAGGTGACTACTAAGAATACCCTTATTAGGGTATGGAGTGTATCAGGTTAGCATCTGAACCTAGGATAGCAAGCACACAGCCCTAGCGACAGAAACTTGATAACAGGGTAGCAAATAGACAAATACTTACCCTCTGCACTATGGTTACTAGTGGATTCATTTGAGGGGGGTGGCCTAGGAGCTAGAAACACCAACGTGGTAAATCACAGGTGCAAATGAAACCCCCAAAATACACGCACGAGATTCGAACCACTGGCTCTCCAGAATATCGCGAGACTAGCGTCTTGGACCATTTGTTAATTCCAGGAAGGTTAGCACTGTAAAAAGTTCGGCTTAATCCCTATCAGAGACTTGAAATAAACTATTCCAATGAAATAATCAACTAAGATCAATGACTAACAGATGAACTAGTTACAGATCTCACAGGGTAGGAGAGCAAGAAAGAATACGATCAGTGACGATAACTTTAACATAGCCTTGCCTAGTTTACCACTGATTTATATTTTCTAGCAAAATAATGGTAAGTTGTCACAAACCACACGAGTCTTGAGTACTTTAGAGGGCGGCCAGACTGGGCGAGCGCGCAAGCGACTATAATATAAAATAGAACACATTGGTTGTAACGAGAGGTGGCCAGATTGGAGCGACTGAGCTCGCACGCGCTCGACCCGGTACAGTCTAGTTTACAGGCGCTAGGCAATATTATTGTATGTTGGTTCATTGATTGTCAGGAAAACTTCTCATTTTGACATTTTTAATACTATCGATAGGTTTAGCATACTTTCTACTAACGGCCTAGTTAAATTGTTAAGATCATAAACCATACTTATATGTATATATACATATGAAATGAAAAAGTATATGTATATATATGTATATATACATATATATATATATGTAAAACTGATATGTTAAAATACTTCAATATTATCAAAGTAGGCCTTTACAAATAAGAATCACCATTAGCGTGGAGAGAGGATGAGAAAACCACAACAATAAATAATTTGTTAAAAACCACCCTCAGTTCACTGAGCCAAGATTCGAACTTTTGCCTCCTCATCAAAAACTATCGAAAGCTATCTGCTAATCACGCGCTCGCACGCTCGCCAGTCTGGCCACCCAGTCGCTCGCACGCTCGCCAGTCTGTCCACCCAGTCGCTCGCACGCTCGCCAGTCTGGCCCCCCAGTCGCTGGCACGCTCGCCAGTCTGGCCACCCAGTAGCTCGCACGCTCGTCAGTTTGGCCACCCAGTAGCTCGCACGCTTGTCAGTCTGGCCAAAACCATACATTTTGTTGTAAAACAAACATGTTTGGGGACCTTGATTAAGATTTATACTGCTATTATAAACAACTTTACATGTTTATACAAGTGTATAGCATGTTTTCATAATAAATCACTAAAACTTTTATAAATATGAACCTTTTTATCCATCAAAGAAAATATTAGAGAAGATACCCAACAAGTTTATTTTAGAACAAAAGTGTTTTAATCAAAAGAAAACAAATGGTTACATAAAAAAAAAGTATCAAAACTAATTCGAAACTTGCGTATACGCCATTTAGAGCTTTACTTCTATAATAATATTGGGTTATTCGTCTTAAAGTCAGCTAAACCGTGCATCACTTCCAGAGGTTAAGTCCAAATGCCTATTTTCAAATTAAAAGTAAAATCTTAAATCCAAGAACATACTCGTATATATCGATTGTCCAGTAAATATTACTATCCATATGGACCTATTACTCAAGGTTATCAAAACCTCAAAACAGTCTTTGTTTTATAAGCTATTCTTGCGTTTAGTTTGTAAAGTTGGGAAAGCAAAAATTATTTCAATACTCTACCATACTACTACTGTCTAATGTTGTCATAGCTAAAATGTATGTCAGATTAATCTATATTAATAAAATTCTAAAGGTGTATATATGTTTGTAAGTATATATATATATATATATATATATATATATAGAGAGAGAGAGAGGGAGAGAGAGAGAGAAAGAGTTTGTATTACTTCTCAATGAGCAAGAAAGATGAAACTTGCTGGAATTGTAGATAAACCATTCAAGAGGTGCGAAAAACTTTCAAACTTGAAAGCTGAAAAAAATAATGACCATAAAAAATGAATGCGTGATTTATTCAATAATTTTATTGAATCAAAATGTTACTTGCACTTGACAAGCAAGGTGAAACTAAAGTAAATTCCAATGTCAAATTCAAATATAAATTGCGGATTAAATTAATTAAAAGGCATTTTGAACATTAACGAGTATGGGAGGATACAATGAAAAAAATAAGTTGTTTTAGTGAAAATGTTATCGCCTTTAAGGAAGATCTTTTCTTTCATTTGTCTAAGCTTATTTGGTTTATCGGCTGAGCCTAGTAACCTGTGAGAAACTTTCTTTGATATCTTCAAAGAGTACTTTGTCAGGAAACGTGATAATCATACTCGCTGATGTTTTTATTATGAAAATTTGGCTCTCCGAGATGTATAGAATGAACTGATCTTACAAATTAGAAAGTGTGCAGAGTTTTAACTAGAGGAAGCCTTCACATCACATTCCGGAAATCGTCTAAAATAAAAGTGACATGAACAAGGAAGAAAATGTTTGCAGTAGCATGTGTTTGATGAATAATGTTCTAGGACGACATTGAGTGAGGTAACCGACATAAGAAAACAAACTGTTAATATGAGATGAACCAACCATGGCTCAGATCCATGCAATAGATACAGACAACCATTTGTTGCAGAGAAGGCTATAAGTAATTAATTATCATTTTCCATTTGGCAGAAATGTTTTTACTGTTGGGGATGACTTAAGGTTATGTTTAACAATTCTTCTTCACGCTCATAGGACAGCAATTATTGTCCAGACGAGTATTAAATACTCTCACCTGTGAAGGTAGTTTAAACTTATCAAGTTAAACAATTATGTATGGGAAATCGACAGTAGCTTTCGTTATTGGCTAAAACAATTGAGTGATGTAAAACTGGGATAATACAGCTTTAAAGAAGATCCAAAGTAAATACTAACACACAGATGATATATTTTATAATGGCCATACTGTGTCCGAAAAATAATGAAGTTGCACAAATATTAGTAGCTTAGAAGTAAAGGTCCACTGCTACATTAGTGTGAACTCAGTTGATTGTAAGGATAAGACGGAAAAATACAATTTTACAGTACAACTTTTTTTAATAGTTTGACACCCTCAGGAATACCACCACATAATCTAGATTTTTAAATTAGCAGAATAATAACGCTAATTTGATACTTAAATACTAAACACGTCCTAAGATATGTAACTCTCTAGCAGTGACAAAAGTGAATATAAAGCTGTAATCCATGCAACATTCTAATATGTAATGTATGTCTGTTACCGTCGGCCCTAGCATCCTTTTTGTTTCTAAACGGGGGTAGCTCTCAGTTAAACTGTTTTATCAATTCATATTAATTAGTGACAAGGTCAAGGCCGTTTTCAGCCATGGCCAATTTTGTGGGTGACCTTTTAATAGATAATTTTACAGTTAATTTAATTAAAATATAATTACTTTAGTTCCCACTCATTTTAACCACTAATACGACAGAACAATACTGTTTTACAAAGAAAGCTTAACATTGCGTGCAGCTATCAATTGAATCTAGGCTTTGTTAGGTTGGTTTTTACTATAGTCAACATTCTATAGACAGTCCTACAAACCAGTAGAGCATAAAACATTGGTAATCCCTGTTTTAAATAAAATATATTGTATTATGTTTTAATGGTGTTGAAGATTAAACAAGAATGTGTTACTCGTATGAATTATAAATGGAATAGTGCAAGGTTCAATTATATTAAAAACATCTCACCTTATTAAGTCTACCACCTGGTAAACAGCGGGTGAAGATGAAAGGGAAGATTAGTGAAGTACATTCATATAAACATACATATGAGCGCACTTCCTCTGAGCTTCCTCCTCTGAGCTTCCTCTTAAATTACGACATTATTTACCCCTGTGTTGTACGTAATAAATAAACACAAACATATAAAGCTTTTATAAATGTTTTTTGTGGCTTTGCTTACTTCAATATGAATCTAAGTTGCACACAAACAAATGTATTAACATTGCCACGGATTTGAAGCATTACATATTTACTGCATTTAGTACATACAGTATTCATCAATCATACTATGTATTGAAATATGTTGAGACTTTAGGCCATTTTTGTCAACATTAATTATTAATAGTCTGGATTTGATTTTATGACGCTTAAATTAAAACTAAATATAATACATGGAAATTATGATTACCTCCGTGTCAGTAAATATGAAAAATATGTTTTTGAATGTTCAATGGAATGTTATTTTAGAGCAAAGTATAAAATGCAAGTGAGCACTTTGTAAACCTTAACAAAAATAAATATTTTTAAACTGCCTCCTCGGGTATTTTAGTATAACTACACTAATTATGTATAGAAGAGGGAGGTAGCATTTATAGGAAAATGTACCAGAACTTACACGGATAGAGTTATTAAAATCCCGGTCTCCTCGTTACCAGTGAAATAGACTAGACGAGCTCGAAGACGTAGTCCATAACGGATGACACTATACTCTACTTCGAGAGTCGAACCAGGATCCCTTAGATATGCAGATAGCTTCTCTAACCACAAGGACAGGTCTTGCTATAGTTCAGATCTATAGTTCAGATCTATAGTTCAGATCTATAGTTCATAGCTAAAATCCTATCTAATTCGTAAACAACATCAAATGAATGTTTAACAACGGAAAATTCGTCACAATAGCAAACTTTTACCAATATCCACACCAGTGGTCACGTGGGCTAAGGCGTCAGTAATGTATTGATTGGTTTGTCCACGGCGGGGAGGTCGGGGTTCAATACCTATAGGGTAGGGTGAATTTGTTTTCCCAAAATGGTTTGAAACTCTCCCTTAACACACATGCGGGTATATTTCCTCTAAATTCGACCCTGGTTTTCCTTGCTCCAAAGAGCATCTCGGGTCAGACAAGAGCTCACACACCAGTGTAGATCTCATATAGAGAGTAATGATGCTTTACTGTTTTAAGTCACGGTAGCCCTTTGAGAAGCCGACAAAGGCCACCCGGGACCCCTCATCATTAAAATGCACGTAAATACATTCATACGCCACTTTGTATGCAATTTAATTTATTGAAGTGGAAAATGATTACATTCACGACATAATATAAAAATAATTTTTAAAACGAATCATGAATCTCATGCTGAAATTAATGTTAACTCCCTAAATAAATACAAAATACGTAACTAAAAAGTTAACTTTAATTGTGTTCAAGAGTGAAGTCAATGATCAGGGTGCTTGAATACGAAGTTGAACAGTGCAGCGCGCACGTCACCCTTGACATCCAGACTATTCACAAATATATGTGGTAGCAAACGGAACTGTGTGGCTGTCAGCGAGTTTGATGACACCGATAATGGCAAGATAAGTGTCAGTAAATGTTATCAACGGCAAACTACTCCACATGACCTTCCGTAGCACCTACTAAGATTCGCAGGTTATTTTTTGTGCCCGAATCATGGACCCCCTTAAGACCATCCATGGACACCAGTTTAAGAACCCTTGATATAGAATAGTGTTGTGTTATCATTATAATTATCATCTTAAGAGAGGAAAAAGTGGCGAACCGCATGATTTTTTTATTTATGTTATAAATTTTAAAAAGAATCATCACTTTTTTCCGCACTTGATAAAACATTATAATACAATTACCAATTTTTTTAAATTTTGTTCATTTATTATCCTTAAGAATATTGTATGAAAAGTTGGATTTTTCTGAATAAGTTATTGCCGTATGATTTGTAACGTCCTTTGCGTCAGCCTGTAATCTAGCTATACTAACCGAGCGACCGTCAGCCTGCTATCTAGCTATACTAACCGAGCGACCGTCAGCCTGCTATCTAGCTATACTGACCGAGCGACCGTCAGCCTGCAATCTAGCTATACTAACCGAGCGACCGTCAGCCTGCAATCTAGCTATACTGACCGAGCGACCGTCAGCCTGCAATCTAGCTATACTGACCGAGCGACCGTAATTTTTGGCGAAGGTTGTGCCAACTTCTGGGAATAGAAGGTATCATGTGGTCGGCACAACAAACCCTACGTCCGTTAATCTCAGTTTTCTAACCGGTGCCACTAATTGTTTAATAAAGTATATCCTCATTTGTCCTCAAGAGGCAGAGCTGACCTCGTTCCAGACCCACTGCTTCACAAAACATCTGTGTGCACCGGAGATTGAGCCCGGTACTCATGTATATGTATCCAGACCCACTGCTTCATAAAACATCAGTAAGCACCGGAGATTGAGCCCGGTACTCATGGATATGTATCCAGACCCACTGCTTCACAAAACATCTGTAAACACCGGAGATTGAACCCGGTACTCATGTATATGTATCCAGACCCACTGCTTCACAAAACATCTGTAAGCACCGGAGATTGAGCCCGGTACTCATAGGATATGTATCCAGACCCACTGCTTCATAAAACATCTGTAAGCACCGGAGATTGAGCCCGGTACTCATGGATATGTATCCAGGAGCTCTGACCACCAGAGCACAGAAGCAGTCTTTGTAATATCTTAATAGACAGTTTTAACCGACACAAGATTCCCTGGAATAATGAATGACTCAGACAGCCACAAAGTTTAATGTATCATTGAATACAATAACTGATATATAAATATTCTCTGAATAAATGCATTTTGACTCTGACGTTAAGAAAGGATGGTTACGTGCCTGCATTACCTATTGCCAAACAGAACACAATATAATTACTTCTACTGTTCCAGGGCCGAGCCGGGCCGAGCCGAGCCGGGCCGAGCCGAGCCGGGCCGAGCCGAGCCGAGCCGGGCCGAGCCAAGAAGTGTGTACAGAGACGAGCTGATCCAATGTTATCCCTGCTGTACTGTAAATCTGATAATAACTCGCACAGGTAATGAAGGTAGGTGAACACTATCACGTAGAGCTTGGAACCAGCTCAAAAAAATACCATTTGAAGTTTGTCTCTATTTTAGAACAAAATAATGTGAAAAAGAGCCGATTCGGTGCGATACGGACGGTCGATTAGCCGGGACATTATACAATAATACGCACAAGTGTTGGAATGGGGTTTTCTGCATTTATCACTTTACAAAACCGAAATTGGGAAAACTTTAGTAGCTTTCACATTTAAAATTATTATTTTTCAACATATTTTTACTTTCTCTCTACACCATGAAGAGAAAGTATTGTAACCGTCAAAAAATTTAAACTCAAGAATTTGATAAATGTGGAGGTTTCAAGACCCCCTAAAACCAAAAAGAGGTTTTCGCGATGCAGTCTGTGTGTCCACCCGTCTGTCTGTACCTCGGACTAGTGTCGAAACTATTTTACTGGTTGGGCTAAAACTTGGTTTCTGGAGTTTTTAAAAGGTTCCTCCCGAGGGGTTTTCGGAATAAGATATATAACCCTACATTTAAGGGTAGTTTACTGAAGGGCAAAAANATTTTCTAGAAATTCGTTATAGCAATTTTAATTAAATTTTATATCTAGGCACGGTTTATTATTATAAAAAGAAGGCGATTCTCATTTTCTCATGAAAATGACTTTAAGGGTACTTTACATAGGTAAATTTTCCAATTTTCACAATTTCTCCACAACTATTTGAGATACGAAATGTGTTATCATAGTAAAGTTGTAGTAATATTAAAGATATACAAATTTTATTTGAAATACATTTTATAGAACTAATAGTTTCTGAGCTATTAACAAATATATATACTTTTTAATTCAGGTCTTTGAAAATGAATTTTATTTTTATGTTCTTTGGTTGAAAAAGATGTTTGTCTTTTCTCAATTTTTCTCTATCAGTGTTCCTAGTAGGTAACAGTGTATATTATTTAATTTTTGTGTAATGTTTCTACAACAATGTAAAGACCGATTATTTTGTTTCAAAAATCTTACAAGCTCTTAGTAAATGTCTATTATAAGATAAAAGCGGGAGAAAGTCCATGCCGTGCACCGTACCATTTATCTTTGATATGTTAAAACCGTTTTACTTGTCTAAATTCCAAGTCCACCAAAAAACAAGCTCAGAACTGAAATGTGGTCACGGGACTAGTTCTCAACCAATCACAAGTCAGATCGAACTGCTAAAAGGTCGTTCTTCATAAATTCTGCACGGAAGAATCAACAAAGTTTCATTATCAACCGACTCAATTAGAGCGCATGCGCCTAAATCAACCTACTCAAACCACGCATGTACCTACAAAGCGAGATACAAGCAGAGAGCCGCATGTGCTGCTGGGAAA
Source organism: Timema bartmani (assembly GCA_902151455.1). Lineage (NCBI taxonomy): Eukaryota > Metazoa > Arthropoda > Insecta > Phasmatodea > Timematidae > Timema > Timema bartmani. The sequence goes on from CABFWB010003634.1 coordinate 70,774, forward strand.
TAATTTGAAATACCTCTTAGTAAAAGTATGTATGTTGTTCTAGTGTTGTGTCGTGGGTCGCTGCCCCATTTGACCACATTATTACCTCAATTCACGGTGAACACGTCAGTCAAGGTTTATTCGTGTGGTGCGAGAAAGACACTCAGACAGAGTCAAGGTTATTGCCTCTTCTTGTGTCGCTACTGTTTATAAACCTCACGCACGCGTTACCATTAATTCTAAACAAGGCTTCACATATATTTCATCTCACGTTCGCGATAAGCACCCTATGAAGTAACATTCCAAATAGATTCTTTGTTCAATATCTGTCACGAAAATAGATAAGTGTCAGATACACATGTTAGCTTGATGTTCATTATCTATAGTCTTGGGTGCCTTCTTGTAGGAAATTATGTGAATAGTAATTCAGATTTCACTACGTTTGGATATATTTGTATGAAGTATTCCTACAAATCAATTTATATTATAAAGTACACTCTGTTTCGTTTGATTTGCTCGAATCCAAGCACCTCTGTCTACTGAGCTAGGGGTATAGAGTTCGATTACATGCTTGAACAAAATAATATACCTTTGGTGAGATTGTAGTTTCCCTTTCACAATAGTGACTTGACGGACAGAGAACCAGGCGTTGTGGATTTTAGGGGATTTAGTAGTTTGTATGCTGATAAGATAAATTGGAACAAAAATTTCATTTGAAATAACCCTAATCAAATTAATTAAATCAGAATCTAAGAGTTCAAGATTATTTTACCGAATAAATAAGTAGTCACGTAGGTTATGAAATAGTTACACCTACCTAATGCGATTTTAATAATGTGTACAACCTAGGGGATTAATTAGTTAATTAAATTAATGAGTATAATAAGTGAAGATCCGAAGTTGAAGACTACCTAGTTCCAGGGACAATAGATAATATGGTATCCACGTGGCCAAGCAGTTGGTGTTTTCTTGTTTTCTAATGTAGAACACTATGTTACTATAAATCATTGCTTTATACTTAATAATTTCACAGAAAGACTTCAAATAAAGTCATCCTGAACATTTTTTCTAGTTCTAGTTTAACCTTATTCATAGTACAAGTATTTTATTAAATTATTGTAGTTATTGGAAATACCTTCCTTCTTATTTGCTTAGTTCAACATTGCTTTTTAGCGTTCTTATCTAACCACGATACCACCATGTCCAAACATTCCGTAAATTGATCCCAATCTAGACGACAGTAATGTATTCTTAGTCCTCTTACCAATACTGTTGAGTACTTGGCGTTGCAGCAACAACCGGAGGAACTAAGAGTCTTGATCCAAAGTTCGACGAAAAGCACGAGCAGAAACGAAGCGTGTTGTTTCACTAAACGTAAGCATTGTCCGCACTGCACTCCGGTTATCTGTTGGCGAGAGCCAATTAACATCCACAGCGCACGTGTAACTAAAGACAGGTCAACTACCGGGTACAGCTTGTTGAAACATGACATTAAAACAACGGAATGAACGTGTGCCAACACGTGTTGTGTCAACAAAACATTGATTGCAACACATTCATAGTGATAATATCTTGAGTAATGGATGTGTATGACCGCTCTGCAACAAAACATGTTGATAGCCAACTGTTTCCAGACTATGTTGATATACATCAGAAACACTTTTGCTGGAATTAGTACGATATAGCAGAGTTAGGTTAGATCTACTGATAATTAAGATTAATTGAAATTATAATGTTAAGATGATAGATAGTGATTTTTTTATTGATTTTTTTATTATGAGGGAGCCCCTTCCCGTTTTATATTCCTTCATTTTTACATCTAAGAATGTTCTTCATTGCAGTTTAGGTGGTCCTTACACCAGCCAACAATTATAAATATAAAATATGGTGTATGTGGTTATTTATAATGTTCATTAAATTACTGGCAAATTTAATTTTCTATATTCCCACACAGGGTTTTATCAACTTCTTCCGGAGCTAAATTGCCACTCGCTTTGTTTCAGTTCTCTACCACAGAGATGTAGTTTTTGTATTAGTTTTAGAAGTTTTGTCCCCCCACACCTCCCCTTTAACTAGTAATTTCTCCAATCTGTTCTATGTTTATTTTGTTATCTGGAGGATTCTTTCTATTTGCTTTAAATTTTTAAATTTTCTACCACACCTAAAAGTTATTTGTACATACTCTTCACCCTAACTCCTCCTTTACATCCCGGGTTCACATTTAAAATTTTGGAATTCTTCTGGTTATTTTAAGTGGTCACTTTACCTTCCTTTCGAATATATGTTTTCTGCCCATTTGGAAATTTGAAGCCCAATTGTTAAATTACCACTTAGAAATTTCAAATACTAACAATTGTTTGGTTATCTGGAGTTACACTTCTTCCTTTCTGCCTTATTAAAATTTTCCCCCAAACCATTTTTTATAAGCCCCACTCCCTATATTTCATAGATTAACTTTTTTTAAATTGTTGGAATTTTAGAGTTAATTTAAGTTTTCTACTATATTTATAGCTAGTTGAAGTTTTGTAAATTTCTGATCCCCCATCTCTCCAAACTTTTTTTTTGAAATCACTCTGAGAAATTTTATATTCTAAGATTTATTTGGCTATCTGGAGTTTTTCTTTACCTGTTTTCCAAATTATAACGTTCTACCTCATTTCAAATATTTTCTAACTTTAGCTTCTCCTTCTCCGATTCCCAGAATTTCACTAGAAATTTTAATTTTGTTGACTTTTATGTTTATTTGCTGCGGTCCCTATATTTGCTTAATGATTTTCAATTCTCTACCACATAGAGAAGTGGGTTAAAGTATTATTATTTTTGATTACAATTTTATATTTTAAGACTTAATTCCTATGCTGGATTGACTATGATGTATTTATACGTCAAGTCTTGCTATCAGCAGCCATCTTTTTTTTAAATATTTTAGACCCGCTATCAAATACGCCGATAGTATAGTTAAACTTTTTACAATGTTGGCAGAAAAAATACTCTGGAATTTTTAAACCTACTTTACAACCTTGTTATTTACTAAGAAAAGTATGAAATAGAGATACACATAAAGACTAAACCTTCATCAAACATCTCCCAACGTAATCCAAGTCCTAAGATGTCACGGGTCAATTCCCTTCTCTTCCAAAGAAACGTGTAAATATTATTTATTACAAATTGAGAGTGAGGAGACAATATTTAACTGTTTTCACCAGACGCAAAATACAAAGTGGTATTACAGTCGTCCTGTTTGTTTGTGTTCCACCAGGAGCGCTGAAAGAAAGTTGTGCTGGCAAGTAAATGTGAAGCAAGCCAGAGGAGCTACACTGAATGCTTCTAGTGCTAATTACAGACTAATTACCGTTTGTAACGCTTTCCTCACTTGCTATACTTTGGTTTCAGTTTAGACGTTTTAACACACGCGTTATACAACGGTTTGATACACAGATAAGGTTGTTTTTAGAGTAAGTGAACCCGCATTAGTATGGACAATGGAGGAGAAAACTACACCGATATAACACTTCAAGTGTACCAGGACATTGACTCGACGATTCAATCCATTGTGAGCCTGATACCTTAGACCACGTGATCACCGATGCGAGTGACAAACTCTTACTGTAGACATGAAATGTCTTGTATAAAAGGTAGCCGATGAGTCCGTTCAACATCACAGTTTACTTCTCACATTGTTCCTTCCACACAGAGAACTGTCTCATCAAAGCAGAGGAATATTTTCTGACGTACAAAATTAATCATCTAATACTGACTAAAAGTTCGTTGAGTCGATTACAACATCCAGGTGAGAGACAGAATAAAGAATAATTACTAGATTTGCATGGACCAACAAAAAGAGCCATCTTTGAGGTATTTTTTCCCTCTAAACCAATGGAAGAAAAGAAGTATTTTTTGTTGACAAGTTGAACTATCTGTCAACCGCAGCGCTATCATATCAGTGGATATAAAAAGTGGGCCGAGTGAGTAATACTTTGTAGACGAGTAATTGCCTTCTTCTGTAAAGACAAAATCAATTAGACTTACGCTATCTGGTCGAATTTCGTGCTATTGACAGAAAATAAGAAGGGTTCAAGAATAAAATGATGATCTTGAATAGGGAAGACACAGAGTAAGAAGAGACAATAAGATATATATTTAATTCGATTATTCAAACCGGATTTGTTTTTACTACCACATACTAGTGCAGAGTGTGTTAGAGTGTGTTTTTACTACCACATACTAGTGCAGAGTGTGTTAGTGTGTGTTTTTACTACCACATACTAGTGCAGAGTGTGTTA